>JAQFVV010013608.1:0-93319 GCA_028023455.1 Epiperipatus broadwayi | reverse complement strand
TATAATATAGGTACAATATATATGAGAAAAACTGACAGTACACTTCATAACACAGATATGGTTTTAAAAAGTCTTTAAATTTTCATAATTATACAATTTATTCAAAATATTCTAGCATTTTAATGGTTGATTTGAAAATTTCCTGTTATAAAAGAATCAACTCTTTTTTTTTAAAGTTCTTTTGAAGTCGCACTATTAAAAATTAAAATACAATAAATGAACATTCAATATTTATATATAATTATAATTTTATTGCAAATTGAATTTTGTAGATTGATTTTTAATATACTTCTAACAAATGGATTTCCTTTAAATTTTGTACATGTGTTAGAAATTGAAGACTGTGCAGTATGACAAAAGAAATATTTCAAAGTTGACCACTTGTTTGTTTAGTTTAAAAGTGTTGGCAAATTGAATTTCAAACACATTGATATTGATTTAATATGTTTTAATGATGCACATTAATGGTTGGTAAATTTTTTTAAAAAAAGCTTATACTAAAAAGCGTTTAAGGTAAATTCAAATAGAAATTAAAACAAATCTTAATTTCTCTCGATCGTAAGAGTCTGTTTTTTTTTTTAAACACTTTTGCAATCATATTTAATGCTCGAATTTTCTTTCAAATATTATACAGACTAACATTATTTTTATTCTTTGTTTTAATTAAAACTAGAATAATTACAGTAAGGAACCCAGTATTAAAAAGTTAAAATAATATATATGAAAAATATTTTATAATAAATGCTTTTATTTACTGGACACTAAAGAAAAAATAATAATTGTTTTTCTTCCACCACAATTAGGATATGTTTGGGATGCCCATAGATTTATTGATTCAATCAATTAATTTCAGAACACCCAAGCATTTTTTATTCAAGTTAAATACAAAAGCCCAATTGTGATTGAAGAAAACAATTATTTTTAGCTTTTTAATGCACAGTAAATAAAAGTGCTTGTTATAAAATATTTTGTATATTCATTATTTTATTTCAGCCATCCATTTATAAAACTTTTGATGTTAATATTCTCACACTTTTTGTCATGTGTCAAAATGCATTTCAAAATTTTTAAAATACCTTAACGATATCATTGTTTCATTAGGAATCATTGATAGATGAATGCTTTGAATAAGCTAAACTATATGATATTTGATTAGATAAAATTTATGTAGAGATAAAAATAACTTTTAAATAGTTCACTTTAAGTCTTCCCATGGTCCCTCCAAACAGGAATAATGAAGAAGGCATTTACTATCAGCCTTATCTATGTTTTTTCTAACTTGTTTTACCTTCTAATTAAGAATAGCTAGATATTTACCTATTGCCTAATAATTGAGTGACTGGAGTAAGCTATGTTTCAGCCTCTGAAAAAAAAAAAAAAATTAAGCCTGGATGCAATCTAGAAAAATGTCACAGTTTCACCTAGCATGGATTTGAATCTCAGGTCATGATCATGATAGACAAATGAATTAATCATAATAGCATGAAACCCTTTTATATATGTATAATTATATCATTATAATAAAGTTTTCGGTAAAACTGACTGTTAGCGGCCACAACATTTCGCCCTCTATTTTTAAAAAACTGAACTATATTTTTTTCGTACTAAGTGTATCTAATTATACTAAATGTATCTAACTATAAATAAACTATATCTAACTATAAATGTTTTTACATAAAGGTTAATAATAAAAAAATAAACTTACATTTTTATCCGTAGTTTTGAGCTATAAACACGAGGAAATTCACAAAAACGGTCTCATGTTCGTGCATACCCCTAAAAGCAAATTCCTGCAGGTAGGATGGATGAAAGAAGTACGATTCATCGATCTCCACTATCCGTGGTTCGAACTACGTTATTCTTACTATGTAATTGTAAAGTATATCTAACTATAAATGCATTTTCTACATGAAGGTTAATAAATAAAATTTAAAAAAACTTACATTTTTATGAGCAATTTTGCATTAGGTTATGTGTCAAAACTTAACAAGTGTCACAAAAGAGGTCCCTGCTGTCAAAATTATGAATTTTTGCCACATGTAATTTTTGCAGACAGAATTTCTATCACTTCTTTGGTTCCCCAAAATGAAATTTTAAATGTTGTGGCTATTCTGGCAGAAAGCTGGAATACATGTCGCCTGCTTGAACAATTTCAAACTCCAGAATAAGAAGTGGGTCATTTTTTCCCCCAAGCCATCTTGTCTTTGAACACCATTGTTGATATGACGTTTTGTTGGGCGAATAATTTGCCAATGCACTTTATTGTTCGCAAGACAGGTTAGCGAGCGAATGGTCATAGACTGGTGTCATTTTTGCTGGGAAGAATGTGCTACATATTTCGACAGAAATCCAGCACTTGTTAGCGGATTTGATGACAACGGTGAACCACGGATAGTGGAGATCGATGAATCATACTTCTTTCATCCATTCTACCTGCAGGAATTTGCATTTAGGGGTATGCACGAACATGACACCGTTTTCGTGAATTTCCTCTTGTGCATAGCTCAAAACTACGCATAAAAATGTAAGTTTATTTTTTTTATTATTAACCTTTACATAAAAACATTTATAGTTAGATATAGTTTATTTATAGTTAGATACACTTAGTATAGTTAGATACACTTAATATGAAAAAAATATAGTTCAATTTTTTAAAAATAGAGGGCAAAATGTTGTGGCCGCTAACAGTCAGTTTTACCAAGTTTTCCATTCCTAGCATTATTTAATAGTACAAAATAAAATTATGTTTACATTTTATATTGAGACATTCACTTCATATTGTAAATGATTAATTAGGTTAATCTTTATATTTTCTTCTGGTGGAAATCTTTATGTTAAAATAAATTGTGTACACATTGTTAAATTATAAATTTGGTATTAAGAGTAATTCTCATTTTTTGTTTCTTCCTCTGGTATTTATCATAAACTTGAATTTGTATGAAGTTCTTATTCTTATCTTAAATTAACTTCTGTTATTGTCATGGAAATGAATAACATTTTTAAAAAAAACTTTTTTTGTTTAGCACATACATATAATTTAATCAAGGAAATTTTATTGTATATTAAGTATTGCCAATGTAAATTTAGCTGCTGATTGATATATACACCAGAAATGGGGGGAAAAAGATAAGTTCTTTTGAACAATTGTAATTTTTTTTTTTTATTAGATCTGATAAAATTTGGTGATATGGATTCATATAATAATAGATCAGAACTTTTCATTATTTATTGAAAATAAAGAAATGATTTTTAAAAAATAATGTATAATTCTACATTATCAAAGGGAATCACAAAAAATTATAAATAATATGATTTACATTAGTATTAAAATCCTAATTTAGCTGAATCATGGAAAGTGAATCGTTATCTTTTGATGGCTAAATCTGTCTCTAATATGTTTTGAGAAACCAAAGAAACTTAATTGAATTAAATATAATTATTTAATACAGAAATTGGTTATAGTAATAATACTAGTAAGATTAAAATATTTACTCAAATTTCAAATGACTATCTAATTACACAAAGTTATAGGAAACATATCAATAGTCCAAAGGGTTATAAAAATAATAATATCCTAGAACTGCTTTTTAATCTTTGAAGAGAGATACTCTGGGAAAGTTTTAAAACATTTCCTTTTTCTTGGGTTTTTGATTTCTTTAGATTTTTATACTTTTGTCTTGTCCTGCAAAGTTGTACAAAGATCATGAAGTTATAAATATTTGATTTATTAATGGGCTATTTTCCATAAACCGTCTCTGAATTAATAATAGTGTGCTTTTTGAATCCTATCATTTGATTTGATATTAGTTTAACTAATTATATATTATCCAATTTGAGTATATTCTATAGAGGTATGTATTTTAGTAGCATTATACATTAATTATGTTGTCGTATTCTAACATTTTATCTACCTTCATACTCATTTGTCAATTACTTATAACTAATTACATAAACATTATTTGATAGGATGTATATAACAATTCCTACATAGGTGATATATATGTGCAGATATAGAAATTATATTTATGTGAATACATAAACTATTAAAAACTTCATAATATTCCGTCGTGCATTTCTATTTGGAAATAAATCATAGAATTATAAAAATTACAGAAACATTAGCTCCATTTATTTATTTTTTTACTTTTCACTATAAAATTTTATTTTTAATGTTGTAATTAACATTTTAGTATTGTAATTGAAATCTTAAACTGGATTCCAACAGATTGTAAAAGACCCAGAAAGAGAGACCACATGTGAGATGGATGGATGAAATAAGAAAGTTTGCAGGAATGAGGTGGAGAAGAGAAGCTAAAGATCGAAGAAGATGGATTGAACTTGGAGAGACTTTCATCCTGCAATGGATTGATAATGGTTGATGATGATGATGAATTGACATTTCAAACAAACCTAATAAGCTATCTTCAGAATTAATTATAAAGAAAATTTCAAAGAAAAATTGAAATTGGAAATGGTATATAATTGTATAAATAAATCTGAAAACATTTCTATGTCTAATTCTTGACATATTTAAATCTTTGCAGTAATCAATAATACATATACCTATACAAATATTAACATTTTCAAAAAAAAACCAAAAAAATTTACATGGTTTTAATATTTATGTAAATATGTTATATATTAAGTATTACTGATTCGTATAAGAATTAGAAAAACAGTGTTTTTAGATTTATTTATACAAGTGTATATCACTTTTAATTTGTCTTTTCATAAGTTTGGTTGAAATATCAATAATAATAATAATATATTTTTCCAGTGAAAAGAAAAAAGAAATAAATGATATTTTTTTAATAATCACTAAAGAAATATATATATCAGAAATATTACCAAAATCACACTTTTCTTTATTTTGCTGTAATATCCTATAAATACAATTTATCCAAACCACTTCAAACACTATTTAGCAAAACTCTTTATTTGTATATATATATATATACATACACCTTACGTTTCAACTGGCTCTGAAGAAGACTGCAGGACAGTCGAAACGTAAGGTGTATGTATATACTGAAGCAATCACTCTATAGTCAGAGTGAGCTTCATGTTTTCATTCCTAAAAACTAACCATCTACAATGGTTCAAACCCAGCAATTATATTTAATGTACTAAGGTTGCCATCACCTAGGTGGCAATGTATATATATATTTAAAATATGCTAAAACTTTACAATGTAATAAATATTTTATAATTTTGATTTTGATACTTTTAAATATTGTGTGAAACCTTTTAGTCATATAAAGTTTGTCATTTTTGTAAAAATTATTTGCATTTAATTTCATTCTGTAAAAAATATATAAGATATAAACAAGATAGATGGCAGGTTCAAATTAATCCATTGTGAAGTTTTGCTTCACTAATTAAATATTTTAATAGCTAGACTTTCATTAATTAAAATATTGTTTTCTTATCAAAGTTTTTTTTTAGATTTTAACTAAAAATATTTCACTAATGAAATATTTTTGTATCATCTATTTTATTCTTGAATTCTGGGCAAATGAACCAAGGCATTCCTGTCATAGTTGGGGACATATAAATAGAGTAGATTGGAGATAAGGTGGCATTTTGCTTTTTCTTGTGCTTTTTGGATTTTGCTTTTTCTCTTCGCTTGTTGAGCTTTTCCATTCCTACTTTTCCAACAAGAATAAAACAGGATAGAGAATGTCAGTTGAGTAGGGCCCAAACTATCTTTCCTGTGCTTCTCGGGGCTGTCTCCGAAATGCTCCCATGAAACCCCTGCCATGGAAGAATGCTGTCACCAATGAAGAAGTGGTAATGACCAAGATTGCTGACCACCAAGCTGATTATCCTAAACTGAAGCTTAGAGAGCGAACCATCCAACCATTAACCCAGAGTATGCAGAAGTAACAGTCCAATATCTATGTAAAGTTGTCTGTGCTTGCCTATAAATATTAATGGGTTTTTTATATATTTATACTCAATCTTTGCTTGTAAGGCCTCTCTATAATTCATAATATATTTTCTTACAATATTAATCCCGATTTTAGTTTATTCTAGCTTTATAAGTCTGTGCATTTTGTTTAATAATAGCTTTTTAAAGTTTTCTTTTATTAATATGCCAATTCAGCTCAATCTCGCAAGTTTGATATATAATTGTTTTTTTTTTAAACAACAAAAAAAAAACAAAAGTAAAGTAAATTGTAATGATAAGAATTTATCTATCATTCGCTTCCTATAAAGATTTAATATTTATTATGTTAAAATAGACTCGCAGGGTTGATCATTCTAGAACTCTCTTGTCTACAATTTGTTATTTTGTTCATGAAAGATAGCAATTAATAATTAAGCATTAATTATAACCGCCCAAATGGGCCGAATAATGTGAAGCTTTAATTTTGTTTAGAGCGTATATGGGAAAGTATAGCTGATTAGTTAAATGGAAGAATTAAATATCAATTAAATGTCTTATTAGATATTCGTAGCCTGATTCACTATTATACATACCATTATGCAGGGGATTAAACCGTTAAAGTTATAATATTAAACATTAGTTTTATTCTCATACATATATTGTATTGCTGGCATAGCTTAACATTTCTTTAGTATTTCAAATGCTTTGTCATTTGGGAACCTTCGAGAAGCCCAAGTGTTGCCTTCCTCTTGAAATCGTTCATAATCAGGGATTATACTCCTTGTGGAACGCGAGGCTAAGGTCTCAGATGCCTTATGGGAAATACCGTACTCCAGCTCTCATATCAACAAACCTACCTCAACCTTCGTATCGCTTCGCCATACGTGCTAATGTATGTCTTCTTCATGAAAATACGTCCAAATGACAAAGCTATTTTTTGGCCAGCTGGGCTTTCCTATGTATATGTTTAACTCTTTATGTTAGTAGTTACAATATCCGTTAATTAAATTGTTTTGCTTGTTTCATCCCACTAATTCATAATGCTATGAGAAATGTGAATCATGTTTATAGAAGTGTTTTATAAATTCCTGTAGTGCGCTTGGTTTAAGGTTGCCTACCTTTTTTTAAAATAAATGAACCATTCCCACATATGTGTATGTTCATTCTAATAATAATAAATAAAAATGAAATGAAAATAAATATTATTTGTAATATAAACAAACTAGGTTTATAACTTTGACCGTATGGCTCGTACTACTTTAAATCATTCATTGATCTTTCATTTTTTGTGTAAAGAGTTTATTTTGGCAAAGTGAATTCATGCACATGACCTAAAGCAATATATTGTAAAACTCCTGTTAACAACAATTAAAGATTATTCAGTGTTAACATAATAAATGTAAACCTATCTAAAGTGAAATTGTTATATATAGATATATGTTGTGTTTATGCTAATTTAATATTAAAATACATTAAAAATCCAATCCAGAGTCCGAATCTTTAGTTTGGTTAATCATTTAAATAAAAAAGGTTTTTCTATATTAATATACTATATTAATTCTTCTATCTTATTTGAGGATCCATCCTCGACAGCCCTAATTTGAGTCTCATATCTCTTCACCGCTGTACTACATCTAGTACAATATGTACAAATAAAGAGTTCTGCTAAAAAGTGTTTGAAGTGTTTTGGATAAATTGTATCAGAAATATTGATATATCATATATATGGATGATTTTAAATTTTTATATGTATGTCTATAGTAAGAAATATCCTGAACGTGACTTAAATATAAAAGATCAAAGAATTTGTGATTTTATAGAATTGTGAATTTCAAAGAAAACAAATGTGATGGGGAAAAAACCCATATCTTTATGTTGTAATAATGTTATATATAATACAGTATATAGTAAAAAATGCTATAGCAAATATAATTGGTTTCAGAAGGTAGCTTGTTATGTTATCTGGTTGGTTGTAGTTTACATTGTAATATGTGTAATTTGGAGCAGTACATTCCATTTCATAGCTTAAAGCAAAGTTATCTTTCAAAATAATCAATTAGTTGTAAATTATAAATGTAAAATTACATACATATGAATTGCTGTGCATATTGTATTGTTTGATTTAGTGAAAACTAAAGTTAAAAACATAATATAAACAAACTTACTCTAATAAATGATCACAGACCATTATCTTAACCATATCATATTTAGAACCTTCACTTCTGGGATTTTTTTTTTTAATAATTTTTTTTTTTGAAAATTAAAATTAATTGTCTAAAAGCATAAACAAAATTATGGTATTAAAATCATTTCAGTTTTCTTGTTTGGACTTTTTTTTTTCTTGATATTATCTTTTAGTTATTTTTCTGCTGTCAGTAAAAACTAAATAAGCTTAAGCTAATAGAAATGACTTCTGTTTTTTTTTTTTTGCTTGGAAGTTTTTTTTTTTTGATACTACATTCTAACCCCATTTTCTTCACAGTGAAAATTAAAATCAATTTTTTTAAAAGGATAAAGAAATTTATGCTTATAAAAATCATTTTACTTTTTTGTTTGGAAATTTGTTTTTTGATGACATTAATCAGTTTCTAAATTTGCTTTTGAAAAAGTCATTGAAATGTCTCGAACATAATCTGCCAGCAAATGGTTTTCATCTTAGCATTTTTAATGGCAATTTTACAACTTTTTCATTTGGGAAGTGCTATTTTTTTAATGTTATTAGTCAGTTTTCTAACTCTAATCTTCAGGATTATGGCTAAAATTATTACAGTATATAACAGAATAATTAGAAAATAATAGTGAACACAATATATTTTCATTGCTAAAAGCAAATTGTTTTCATTGTAATATTTGACTTCATTGTATAAATGTTAATTTAATGAGAAAAAGTGTTGCACAATTAATTTATTTGCAATAGAATCCTTTTTTGTAGCAGACCTCATTATATTTGTATAAAAATTTTTATTTTGTTTTAATATATATATATTTAATAGTCCTTATTCTTTTAAATTTACTTTTTGTTTATATATATATAACTTAAAACTTCAATCCCCACACACATTCAAGAAACATATGAATAATGGCATCTGAAATAGATAAATGATTCAGGATGATTTTTTACACTGAACCAGAACTCTTCATTTGATCCAGGTCACAATTTCTTACACATGTTTTCATCATTTGTTCAATATTAATCAATATCAAATTATTACAAGTTGGACTATAAGTACCAAACTGCAGTCATACATTTGACACCATCTATTTTAATTAAACATATTAATGGTTGTTATTAATCATTTATTAGATTAAATATTATATCATTCCTATCTCAGATATAAACTTTTATATGCAATTAAAAATTGTTTTTGTTTTATTATTATTACACATAATGTTATGATTTCATTAATTTACTTCATCTTTTTTTTCCCCCATCTATATTACCTATTTTTAGACAAACTTCATTCCATCACATTCTTGTAAAATATAATATACTGGAGGAAAAGAAGAAATGAAACTGATTAATGATACACGTAATTATATGTAATAAAAACATATTAATATTTACCTGAATTTAAAATTTATATGTGGGCTAGGAATACTTATTAATATAGTTATCTAAAGTAGATGATATCATAGAGAGAAGTACCGGAAGTTTGATACTAATAGTTCAAATTGTAATAATTTGATATTGATAGATTCCAAACGAATGATGAAAATATGCAAGAGATTGTACCTGGGCCAATTGAAAGGTACTGGTTCAGCATGAAATGCATCTTGTGGGTCATTTATCTTTTTCAGATGTCTTTATTCATATATTTCAAGAATGGGTGGCGAAATGGAACTTTTAAATAATCTAATAAAAATAATATACATGGGGAAAAGAGATAAAGTATTTTAATGATACCATTTGATTGTGTATAGTAATAAAAATTATTGATCTTCTGCTGATTTTAAAGTTGATATTTAGGCTACGAATGACATGATAATAATTGGTCTAATTAATGATTAGTATTAATCATTAATGTATTTACCTAAAATGGATGCTATCAAAAAATGTGAGTGCAGGATGCTCGACACTTTAGTTCAAATTACAGTAATATATATATAACATGCTGCTGATGTAAGGCTCATGAAAGTTTATTGTGTAATTATAATGTTAACAACACTGAAATAAATTATGTTAAAATAGAATTGTAAACAATGGCAAATCAGTTATAATTATATATTTGATTCTAGTTCTTTTTTATTGACTAATTATTTTGCCTGTCTTTGGTAAAGAACTTCACACATTTACTGCATAAATCACACATGCATTTATATTCTTTTATATATAACTGTATGTAAAAAATTGTGTATTTTTTTAAATCAATATTTCATTCATTATTATATTAATTAAAAATTTTAACAAAAAACATTTTCATATTTATTAAATAAGAATGTATTTCAAATTTGTGGATGGTGGAAGGATCAGAGAGAAGTATAACTGGTTATTTTCTTTTCACTTTAAAATATTTACTAAGACCTGATTTAATCACATTATTGTATAAGTTTAAATATTGTTTATTGGCAATAAGGTGTGTGACACTGTAATTTTAATTATTTTTATTTAAATTGTCTATATTCTTTTTATGGTGCAACATAGATTATAAGAATTATTAATAGTTATAAATCTAAAATTCAAATTTTAATATTAACATTCTCAGTGAATCACTGCACCTTTTGTTATTAATATTATAATAGTCTATAATTTTTTTGACCATATGTGCATGTTTAGTTTCATCCCACCTTTTTTTTTTTTTTAACCTTTTAGAAGCATAAACGTTTGATCATAGTTTATATCTGTTTTTATGTAATTGCTTATTTTTGCTTATTTTGTTCTTGCAGCACATTTACCAAGTATTGCTTCTCTCGTGAACTTTCCCCATCCAAGAACCATTCCATTCTCAGTCAACAGACTTGACAGGAAATGGAATTTTTTTGATGATAAAATTTATTTCGGTATGTAAATTTTCCACAGTAAGCATATCTTAGTTTCAACTTTAAATTAGATATTATTGAAAGGACATTTAAATGTATAGTATAACAATGGAGGGTGATAAAGGCAACAATTAAAAGATGTACAATGTTTTACTTAAATAATTATTACAAAACATTTATTGATTGTTTAATATGGAAAAGTGTTTCACCAACTGTGATCCTTTATTTAAAAATTCAGAAACTACTGTTGATAATAGAACAAATGAAAGAAAGCGAAAACTCGAGGATAAATCTTATCCAGATTATTCATCAACAAATGTGCCATTAACACCTCGAGAAAGCCCATTTCCAATACAAGAGTGGAAAAGTTCACCTCCTCCCCAAACGGATACAAAACCTAATTATGCTACTAATGTGGATTCAAGTTTGTCAACTCCTGGAATAGAATATCTTTCACGTCCAATTACATATCCTTCTAGTGAATCAAAGTCATTTGCAAATGTGTCACCGACATCACAATATGACTCCGTAATTAATCATTTTTCTGGATTTCAAAATACATCTTATTTTCCTCCTGTTGTGAAAATATGTAAATGTTTGATGTGTGAAAAAATTTTTATGTCAACAAATGATTTGAAAAATCATGTCTGTTATTATCCCCGCAAAAAACTCTTTAAATGTCCTGACTCAGATTCTGCATTACAAGAAAAGTTTTCTCAACCACGTAGTACAAAAAAACCATATAAATGTATGCTTTGCCCATCCAAATTTAGTCAGCCTTCAGATTTGCAAGAGCATTTAATTATTCATTCAAGTCAAACTTCTTATACATGTTCTCAATGCAATTCTTCTTTTAGTCATTTATTAGGTTTGCAGAATCATTTATGCTTTCATACAGAAGAAAAATCTTATATGTGTGAACTTTGCCATTTAAAATTTAATGATTTAAACCTGCTTCAAAATCATTTACATCTGCATCGAGGAGAAAAACTATTTGAATGTTCAGATTGCGATGCAAAATTTACTCAGCTAAGTGGACTACAGACACATAAACAGTTTCATTCTGGAGAAAAACTTTTTAAGTGTACATATTGTGAATTAACCTTTGTTGATCCCACTGCATTGAAAAATCATTGGCGGATTCACAATGCTGAAAAACCATTTAATTGTTTGAACTGTGATTCAAGTTTTCAGCAATTATCACTTTTAAAGAATCATTCTCGTCTTCATAGTAATGAAAAAACATTCACCTGTGAACATTGTAAAGGAAACTTTTCAAAATCATCAGAATTGAAAAATCATATACGTATAATTCATGGTATTGACAGATCATAATTGTTTGACTCAGATTGTTAAAAAAAAATATGCATTCCATTGCAAAATTTTTAACAATTTTATAATTTTTTTTTTTGTATAGCTTTTATTGTGAAAATTTTAATAAATGCAAAATAATGTAAAATGTAATATGGCAGAATGATTTTAGCTACTTGTATTATTAATTTACAACTGAAAGAAATTTAGTTGGAAATATTTTGTGTGTATTTTCTGTATAGAAAAAAAAAGCTTGTTTATTATAAAGATAAGTAAAATTTCATTTATATAATTTCTAATGTTGCAATAAATAGTCAATTTATTAAAAGTAAAAACTGATTTTGCAGAAATGAATAAAAAACAAAATGTTTCAGAAACTCATAGTTTATTTTAAAATATAATAATTGTAATATATATATTTTCCACATTATGGCTTCTTTTTTTGTATGTATTTTTTAAAAAACTTGAATTTATTAATTTGTTTAATTGTTCAAATATAACATTTATTTATACTTTTTTTCCCTTCAAAAATGTATTTTATTTAAAGATTTATCTTTACTGATAATTATATATATAGTGTTACATTAAATTAGAATTAAAAAAAAAGTAAAAAAAACTTTACATATATGAAATGAATTTATATATTTATATACATAAATTTCTGTGTAAGACATATATACACAAGTTTGTAATACCATTATTGATTCTACTTAGTTTTAATAATTATGTAACTAGTTATATTATTTGCATAGATACAAGCTCAGTAGGAAAGAAAATCATTTAAGATTTATTTCAAGGGTGTAAAACTTTTTTTGCAAATATTTGATCAGTTTTCTTTTCCTATTTTACATTGACTATATAATATCCACATATAACCATTTAAATTTTTTTATAACTTCTTCCTATGTACTAATCATTTAAAAGTTTGGAGAAGGCTGCAAACTTACGATGAAGATGAATAAAAGGCATTGATAAAAAAGTATTCAATGGTTGTACATTTAATATGTTTTTATTTTCTGGATTTTCATTAGATATATTTGTGTGATACAAAATATCTGAAGAGAGAATATCTTTGAAATAATTAGGCATATGTACATGCTTATATATTTTGGTTGTTTAAAATTAATGAAAAATCATCTCAATATTATTAAAGTCTGAATCTAATAGATTGGTTTTTCATACGATGAATTATTTTTGTCATTCTATCTGTTAAAAGAATAAATGGCCTATTAACTAATTGGTATATTGTAGAATCATTTTGTTTGAGAACTTACTAGCATTTGTATTGATTTGAGATATCATCAACCATTATCAATCCACTTCAGGATGAAAGTCTCTCCAAGTTCAATCCATCTTCTCCAATCTTTAGCTTCTCTTCTCCACATCACTTCTGCACACTTTCTTATTTCATCCGTCCATCTCACATGTGGTCTCTTTCTGGGTCTTTTACAATATCTTGGAATCCAGTTTAAGATTTCAATTGTCCATCTATTATCATCTCTTTTAGCAATATGTCCAGCCAAACTCCACTTGTCTTTTAATTTTTTCAATGAGGTCAGTAACACCTGTTTGTTCTCTTACCCATATATTGCGTTTTCGATCTCTTCTTGTTACTCCCAACATGCATCTTTCCATACTTCTTTGAGTGGTCTGAAGTCTTTGTATTGCTCTTCTATTAAGTATTCAAGTCTCAGATCCATAAGTAAGAACTGGTAAAACACATTTGTTAAAAACCTTCCTTTTCAAACACATAGGCATATTTCCTTTTAGTATCAAGTTATTTCTACCAAAAGCACTCCAACCAAGTTTAATTCTATGATTAATTTCATCCATTATGTTCCTATCTGTATTAATAATCTGACCGAGGTATTTGTAACTTAACTTCTAACTCATCACAATCAATCTTTATTTTCATATTTTGAGAAAATCCATTAAACATTACTTTAGTCTTTTTAATATTTATCTTTAGTCCTACTTTCATCTGATAACTCCTGCAACATTTCCTGTAGCTCTAAAGCATTATTTGCAAAAGCAACTACATCATCTGCAAAATCTAAATGACTTAAATAATCACCATTTACTTTCACTTCCCATTTTAATCCACAAAATACTTATTGTAGCACTGCTGTAAAAAGTTTTGGATTTGAGATATAGTTCGTCTTTAATTGTATATATTTTTTTATAAGTTGATATCATTTATCCTTAATGACAATATTTCTCCAAGTTATCTAATAAGCCAGTTTTGAAACTAGTTCTGCCTTGAATTGATCTCGCTTTTTGTAATGAACATTATATTCAAAAGACATTCAGATATAAATGAGAATTTCTTTTCATTCAGAAATCAGTTGGTATAAACATTAATTTATTGTTTTTCAAGAAGCATTTAAATTTGTAATCTCCATCTCATTTGACAGTTTTGCATAGATATATAAGTACCAAATTTCTTATGAAGGACTTGTCTTTCATTCTTTTTCATTTTTTTTTTTTTTTATTAGCTTTATATATCTACAAAAGATTAAAAAGAATTTTTTTCTCTCACAAAATCGCTACTTTCTGGGATATCTGCTAAGTCAAAAAATCATCAGTGCAATATTTTACTGAAAAAGTGAACCCTATCAAAATAAAAGTAAAAGCAGCATGAAGTACACATTACCTAGATACTGCCCATTATTGCTATAATAATGGAAAGTAATAGTCCTGTCTAATCCATTGCCTTATCCTGATTTGATTTCATCAGATTGTCATTGATTTGTTCCATTAATGACAGACATAATTGGATATGCAAATAATCAAATTCGTTTTTTGAATCTGGAAGTAATACATTGTAGTTATCAGAAAACAGCATATCAAAAATAAGTATTTTAAACTTGAGTGTTTCGAAACTACACTTTTTAGAAACATTTACATTTGAATCATTCCACATGTATGCACTTATTTGATAGTGTAATAAATTTTATTGCAATATCTTCTAATAAGATTTAAATTATGTTAACAAAATTTTATTACTATTTATATTGATATTTCAATATGCAATGTTTGCCTTTAACATACATTGACTTTTTTATATGTTGAATTGTTACCAGTGAATATGCAATAAGCATTAAATATATTCATTAAAGTAATTTGACATTAATATTTAAGTTTAATTTTTTTAAAAAGATGAATTTAGATCATTTTAAAAATATATTTTTATGCCACTGAAATGCTCATTGGAAAAAAAAAAAAAATTATTACTGAATGCAACATAAATTTCTTTTTTATTAAAGTATTGTGGAAAAAAAATAATTTTTTTTTGAATAGTATTTTTTTTTTGCTATAGTTTTTATTTTGGGGAGATGAAAATGATTGAAACATTTGGGGTAGACCAGCAATAATAATTTTAATTTTGTGATGATAACAGTCAGATATTCAACAAAAATTGGGGAAAGTTGTTATGTGAATGGGAAGATTATCTTATCAGTTTAATATATATTTGTACCAATAAATTGTTTGCTCTCTTTAGGATTTAATTATTATAACATCTGTCTTAAAAAATTTTTGTGAGTTCTCAACTGTGAATATAGATTTGGAAAACTTCAACAAATATATATAGGATGATAATTGGTAACAGTTGATGAGTGTTGTGTCAGCAATAAAGCATCATTTTAAATTACTTAGGTTAAAATAATCAAATTATTTCAAGCCTTATGTTAAAAATTTTGCTTAGGCAAAATTACCATTATCATCGGAATTGCTATAACATGATGGCATCTTATAGTAATAATATAATAAAATGATTGATGTTATTGAGAAATACAGTTCCAAGAAATTTTTGTTTTAATTAAATAGACTGTTTAATAATAGGAGTCATATTAGTGAGCCACAGTTCATATATTGTTTTTTTTTTTCATTTTTACTATTGTGAATTTTGCACAATGAAGAAAAAAAAAATGTTGACTTGTGCATTTTTAATTGTCATAAACTATTTTAACTTTGATTCTATATTAACAAAATTAAGACTAATTAGGTTGAGTAATTTGTGGATACCTGATATATATAATCATGATGTTGGATTATAAAAAATATTTTGTAAAAAATGCTTTTCTTTAATTTGATGAATAATTATCAAAAAAGCAAATATTTTTTTTTTCAACTACAATTTTGATTGTTATATGTAACTTTAAATAAAAGTGTGGGACATCCATAAATCAATTAATTCATTAACTAACACCAAAATTGTGATTGAAGAAAAAAAAAATTTGGTTTTTAATGTACTATTCATCAAATTAAATAAAAAAATTTTATAAAATATATTTTTTTATGTATTATCAACTACTTAATTTCTATCTTACAACAAATTCCATCACACTTAACTATTCTGATTGTGGGATGATTTCTAAGAAGTGCCTTATTATTACAACTTTGATCATAAGAAGGCCAAGAATTAAGAAATATATGGTTATAGATTATGAAACCTGTAATTACCACATTGTGGTTATTTTGATAACTTCTCTAAATACTTACTTAGTGTTCAGCAACATGTAGAACGAATACAATTGTCAGCATTGTACAATTCATTTTATTAAACTGCAAATTACCATTAAAGCTTGTATTGATATTTATTAATAATTTATGATTTTTCATTTAAAAGAATGATGATTTCAAACATTGATAACATTTTTAAGTTGTTTGAATATCTTGACACAATTTGGCTTGGCAATAAAGAATACAATCTGCATGCGATCATGTTATCAATCTTTCTTAAGTATTTCCCAAATCCTATATTTATTAAACTTACTATTTCACTACTGTTATATAAAAATATAATTTATTTATAAAATATATTACAATTATAAATTACAGTAAAATTACTTTAATAAAAGTTATTTATTTAGAATTATAAAATGTTAAAGAATTATATATAATTTTTTAAATTAAATATATATATTTTTATGAATGAAAGAAATCCTGATTTAATTTTATAGATTATTGAAACTCTTGATTAGTTCTTAAATAAATGACAGATTAATTATTGATGCATAAGCAGTCTTCTCAGATAACTTTTAATCTTAGTTAAATGATTCTATTAGACATCAGATCTGCCAATTGATTTGAACATTATATTTCTTATTTTAAAATAGCCAATATCACATACATTAAAAAAAAAAATCTAAAATATAATTAACATTTAAAATAGATCCATTTCCCCTTTTCATTTATGTATAATAAAATCTTTTTGTGTTAGCAATAATACATAAGTCCAATATTAAAATATATAAAAATATATATTAAATTTGCATTATATTTATAAAAAATGTTTTTTAAAGTAAAAAAAAACCATCCATCATGTGATTAGAATACTGCTACCATAGTAAATTGTTCATTAAGTTTGGGATTTTTTTAATAACTGCAACAAATGACGAGCTTGCAAGAGAATATATAGAAAACATAATTTTATTGCAATGTGGATAAAATTATTGTGACTCAAAGATTTAATCTTTATGCAGGGAGAGAGAGGGACTTTTATTAGTTATTTGATGAAAATAAGTCAGCATGTTATTTTATTATTTAGTACAGTGCTTTTCAAACTCATTGATATAAAGCCATCATACTCAACCTGTGGTCTGCCAAGATTTTATGTGTGACTTGAAACACTCATTAATCTAAGACTTTAAAATCTTGAGATGCATTGGAATATAGAATGATTGGTAAGTGGGCATGAGAGTTACCTACCCACCCCATTCTTGCCCTGGTATTTGATTGGGAACTGTAGTTAAGATGTGTTTGTTTTAGTTGTGTAATTACATTGATACATGAGAGTTTTGTTTCTTATAATTTCAAATGTCGATTATGTGAACCAGATGTGGCAAACTGATATTGTTTTGAAACATATGTCAATCTATAATTTAATTAATACAAATGAAAAATATTGATGCAAATAATGTTTTGAGACAATTGGAAAGAAGAATATTTTGGTATGCAAAATGAACATAGTTCAAAAACTTGTTTGATTTGTCGTCAAAAGTATTTTATTTAAAAAATATAACATTGTTTGCCATTATACCATGAAATACAAATTATTTAATGACACATTCTCATAGATCATTGCAACAACAATAGTGATGAGTATCATATGAAATTTATTACATACTTAGTCAGTATATGAAAACATTTATTGATACAGAGATCGTGAATGAATTTTCATCAATGTATTTGATAAATTTAGCTCTAAAAATTAAATAGTATCACTAATTTAAAAAATGCAGCTCTAAGAATCTATCTGTTTTAGACATATTGAAGGTATTTCAAAACACATTTCTGATTACATCATAGAGGATTTGGAATATTGTAAATATTTTAGCTTGGCCTTTATTTCTAGCACCATTTCTGTAACATCACAGTGTTTTATTTTTGTTAGATACTGTATTGAACAGGATTTAATTCATGAAGATTTTTTGAAATTTTTTCCTATGAAGAATCTAACTAGAAGCACAAACTGTCTTAATATTATACTTTTCTGGAGAAGAATAATATCAATATAAAAAACTTGGTTTGTGTGTACTGGTTGGTCTTCAGTGGTTGAATTTGAAAAGGCATTTATTTCTCTATTGAAAAAGAAATACATTTTAACAAATCTCTTATTTTTTACTATATTATTCATCAAGAAAATATGGCGATATATGTCTCCATGGCTGAGGTAAATACTGTGATGAAAATGATCATAAATATAGTGAATTATATATATGAGAATTGAACCACAGAAAATGTAAGTCTTTTGGAAGGAAAGAATAGTAATTATGGTGACATTTTTTACATAATTTGGTGTGATGGCTAAGTAGAGAAAAAGTTCTGGATCGTTTTTTTTCTTTACGGTAAGGAATTATTTTTTTACAATATAATAATAAAGTTTACAGGAAACTTAAAAATGATAGATGATGATGTCTTTTTATGTGACATTATAGATAAAAAATGCTGAACTCAATAGTGGTTACAGCTCGAGAATAAAATTATTTTGCAGATAGTGAAGCTTTTGAAAAGAAACTATGCATCTATTATGAGGAAGTACAAAAGCAAATACTGCATATTTCCAACCATATCAAGATAAACAAAACAAGGTGGTAGTAACGTTTTTCCAGAAACTGATTGTATATAAAAAAAACTCTGGTAGTTAAATATAACAATTATTACACAACTAGCTGCATTGGAATGTGACTATGCAAAGCTATTTCACGAATTCACCAAGTTCAAAAACAATATAAATATGGAGGTTATTTTTAAAGAAAAGAAGGGAAAGTAATATGCAGAATTTTGGAAATTAGTGCCTATAAAATACAAGACTATATAAGTGTGTCTTAATTCTACTCGTGTTATTTGCATTAATGTATCTGTGAATCATTCTATTTTAAAAAGAAATATGTGAAGAATGCATATTGAAATGAATTTACTGATTCTCACCTTGATGTATATATCAAGAGTAGCGCATTACAATTATAAATCTGATTTATCTAAAATAGCCAAAAGTTTGACTCAACATCAAAAATCGCATTAATTTTTAAATAAATGTTTGGATACAATTAGTTTATTTTTTACATTATTATATTATGACATATAGTGTACTACATTGCAACCTGCATAATGCAGCAAACGTGGGGCGAGGAAAAAAAACATTGAATATGGTGGATACAAAAGCTTTCCTAGAATATAAACAAACATTTGTGGACCTCCAAGAAAAAAATTCTTAATAGAAGCATATGCTGTTATACAATTTTATTGTATTTATATTTAGTTTATTTAAACAATTTTCTTATTTATATTTTCATTATAATACAAAATAGTTAAAGAATTACAAGAATTGTAAAGATCATGAAATATGAAACAAAACTCATTAATAATAATTAGAACAAAAATTGAATAATACAATAGATTTTAATAACAATTGAATGTGATGGATGTGTTTAAATATTGCTACACAAAAAAATCAGTATTGGGTGAAATATTCAATGCAACAATTCTTAGATTTTTTCCCCCCAATGTTTACATTGATAAACAAGATCTATGCTTAGTTTTAATTAGTAATAGTGATGAAAGTGCAGTTTAGTAAAGATATGGGAATGTGAACACAAAAAGCTCTATTTACCAATAAAGGGTATTTTTGTCACTGATACAAAATTCTGGCAAATCCTTATTACAAAATTCTGATTTAGGGGTTGAATCTACTCTCAAATCAGTTTTTGAGATGATCATGGGAGATTGCTAAATTTGTAGAGATGGAGCAAATGACATTCTTATTCAGCCATATTCTTTATTTTCATTTAATTTAGGAACATACTTTTTAAAAAAATCATTGAATTTACGATGTGACTAATTATTCTCTTACTTTCAGCAGTCAATAAAATGTTATTTTCTTCAAGAAATTCATGGGAAGAAACAAACATTTCTATATTATTATCCCCAAACTTTTTGACTATGCTGAAAATTTATTTTGAAATGTTTGCAATTTTTTTTATTTGGTGTTTAATGAAAAAATTTGTCAGGTAAAAAAGGAAATTCTTAAATTTGGATTAGAAAAATATATTAAAATGAGATTTTTACTGAAAAGAAAATTGATAATACTTCTAATATTAAAAGTTCTTTTTAGAACTTTACCTCAGGATAGCTATCTTTTGTGTGATGTAAAAGAGATTCATAATGGACTCAATTTCTTGACATAAAATTCAAGTCTTGTATTAATAATACTACTTTTTTATGTAATTAACTAAGGTGTTTTCAATTAAGACTCATAGTTTTGTAGTTAAGTGGAGATAAAAGGTGGCTGCTGGAGGGTTGCATTAGATCCTAAGATCTAGGTGCAGTGCTCTCAGATCCAAGGCTCCTCACTGACAAAGGCCACAAGCCAGAAACTAGTCTGGGGATTTTATGCACAAGCATTCTGACATCCATTGATTACTCTAGCTTGCTGTGTATGGCAATACATATAGTGAGTTTTGCCTGTTTTAAATGTGGAAACCTCTGATAACATTTTACTAAATAATTCATATATTGATATATTAGATTTTTTCTGGATAATTCAATGAACTTGTGCTGCATTTGGACAAACTTTTTAAATTTTCTTATAAATCCTGTTAGTCTGTCCATTAGTGTTGTACTGATGGTGCAGTTATTTTTAAATTGTGTGTAAATAAAGTTTTAATTAAATCATATACATTGCACTTACAGTATTGTTATTTTTTCCCCAGAATAATAATCTAGAAAAAAATGATTTATAAAAAAAGAACTTTTAAAATAAATTATATAAATTAGTGTAGCTGATAAAAAGAATCTGACAGTCTTAGCGTGCTACAGTCTAACACTGTCAATCACAGTCAAGAGGAAAAAATGGCTGCCGAAAGTAAAACAATGCATTTTTCGAAAGGGAGAAAAGAAAATGCTGGATGAAGTTAGCTTTCAGTAAATTACTTACTATTACAGTTTCTAATGAAAAGAAGTTTGCATACACTTAAATTAGATGAGTAAACCATTTGGAGATAAATGAACTATATAATTATCAGCTGTGTGTGAATTAAGATATGTTTACATAATAAATATATTCCATAACAATTCTCAAAAGTAAACTGGATAAATTATTGTTAGTAATATAATTTAATTGTACTTGTTTATATTGTTAAATTAATGCCTCAGCAAATAGAAATAAACTTGCTGATAATATCTGTTCAAATAGTATGTATGTGTATTATTCATTTTTGCCTACATGACTGTGATTAGCTTCCCGTGGGTACGGCAGATGACACAGTCAACAGTTTTTAAGAACTTGCATAGAAAATTAAGTTAAAGAACAAGAATTGTATGTTTGGGTGAAGAAAGGGAGGAAAAATGTTAGTTCCCACTCATAACTTGCGTGAATTTGAATGTCAGTAATCCCTCAGTGTGGAATATATATATATATGGAGCAAATAGATCGTTAGTTAAGGATCAGTAAAATTGAAGATGATCAGCTTAAAGTTTCAACACTTGATTTTTGCCAGTAGCAATGTTCTAAAAATTGCTAAGCAATTGTATGATCCCAAAACTCCAGATATACCATACAGTAAATTAATAGAAAATCTTGCTACATATTTTCAGCCAGTGGAAGGGAAGAGGATAGTTCATTTGCCTTTTTGAATGAGAAAACAATTGGAGAGAGTTATCAAGATTACAATCTGGCATTGCGTACATTGGCCAGACATTGTGAATTTACAACAGATTTAGAGGACATACTCTTGGATCAACTTCTATATGTGTGATGTTGAACCACAGTCTTAGGAAAGCTCTACTAAGTGAAGTGGATATAAGTTACAGAATGGCTATCACAAAATGTATAGCTCATGAGCTAATAACAGATAATGTGTCTGAATATCAAATGGTAACAAATGAATTAAAGAATATGACAACCATATACAGAGCTGTGATGGATAAATCGCCTAAAAAATTTGTAAGAAATGAATTAACCTGCTATTGCTGCAGAATTATAGGGCACATAAAAAGAGTGAACAAATTTAAATCAGATAAATGCCATATTTGTGGCATTAAAGGATATTTAGCTTGTATTTGCAGAAAAAAAATGAAAAAGACATGCCATACCTGGACAGGGGAGGCAGAGCTTGAAGAAAGATGGAGATAAAGTCATTAAACAACTCAAACAATGGCCAAATTATTTAGGATGTAACCATTTGTGAAATTAAAGTCACTATGGAGGTTGACAGCGGTGCTGGATTATCAATTCTACCTCTGGAGGAGTGGAATAAAATTAATGTTAAATCCAAGCAGAGTGAAATTGGATAAGATAAATGTAGTGGTCATGGATGTAAATGGAAACCGAATATAAATATGCGGAAAAATTTCTGTTCCTATGAAAGTAAATCAAAAATGAAAAGTTTTAATACTGTTTATTGTAAAGAGAGACATTAGTCCACTGCTCGGTCGAAACTGGTTTCGTCCATTAGGAATCTGTCTTACAATTATTAACAAAATTAAATTAGAATCAGAAGTTAAAATAGTTTCCTCAGAGGTTTAAACAGGAGCAGCTGAATTAAGAACGAGACCAGTAGATATGGAATTAGCTTAAGGTATACAACCTACAATGTAAACCACAGAAAGTTCCCTATGCTCTGAAGTCAAAGATTGAAGAGATAATAGATATAGTAAAAAAAAAAGGCATGCTATCACCTGAAGAAGACTCATCACGGGCTACTCTTGAGATTGTTAAATGGGATGGAACTATTTGTCTGCAGAAATTATCAAGTTAATGTAAATAAATATATAAATAAGGGTGCTTATCTCATATCAAGTGCACACAAAGTGTTAGCACCTTTATAGAAAGCCTCGTTCTTTGCAGAGACAGATTTAAAATCCGCATTTTACCAGATATTGGTCACAGAAAAAAACAGAATTGTTAAGAATATGTACCCATGTCAGTCTGTTTAAATGCAATAATTGCTTTAAGGGATAACAATGACCCCAAACATCTTTCAAGCAAAGATAGACAAGTTATTGCAAAACATAGGGGGAATTATTTCCTACTTTGATGATATATTTATTACTGCCCAGTTGGAAGAAAAGCTGGAAAAACAAGTAATGGCTGCTCAAAGTTAAGTAAAGTGGGAGCTAGAGTTAATGCCACCAACTTTGGAAATAAAAACTTTTGGGACATGTGCTAAATAAGGATGGAAAGCACCCCCTGAGAAAGTGAGAGTTGTAAAAGAAGCTACCACTCCTAAGAATATAAAAGATTTAAAAGCTTTTCTGGGACTTAAATTTCTACAAAAAATTTTTACAGGGTAAATCACATATATTCACACTGTTGTGTGATTTATTAAATAAGGGAAAACTCCGGTGAATAAAGAGCACAAAATTGCATTACAGAAAGCTAAGAACGTATTAATGTCAGGAAAACTCAGTGCATTATAGGACTGATCTGAAAGTGATGGTTACTACAGATGCTTCAGATTTTGGAGTTGTCATCTCACATTGGTATGGTGAAGGCAAACATCCGATCACTTATGCCTCCAGAAGATTATTGGTGAAAAAAATTATAGATAAGGAAACTCTGGCTATAATATTTGCAACAAAGAAATTCTTGCCCTTTACTTGGAATTTTTGGAAAGAATAAAAAAATGCAAGCCAGAGACTTTGAAGGATTAACATATTAGCTGCCTATGGCTATAAATTAGTTTACAAGCTGGGAAATGTGATTATGCATGCGTATGGATTATCATGATTTCCTGAGAGAACTGAATGGACAACCAGAGACCTGGGATAAAGTAAGCTAAAGGATTGGATCTGAGAAGGATGACCAAAAGTCTACCAAGTTTCATTGCTATGGCAATTTGGAATGCTCATCAAGGTTTGTCAATCTTTAATAGCTGTATCCTGATGATTGATCAAGAATTCAATGTAATCAATCATAATATTGATTATGACTTATAGGATGTTGGACTAAGATTGAAAAATTAAATACTATACTCCTAGCAATTGGTTTATTAATTTACAGGTATGTACTAAGCCATATATATATATGTGTAATCTTTAAATATGAATATACATTAATTTATTATATTGCTAAATTAAAAGCAATACTAATACTTTTAATAATATATATTTATTTATAATGAAAACTTTTATATATAATCAATCATTAAACAAGATCTAGTACCTCTCGTTCTATTGTGAGTTGTAATTATGAATAAGACAATCAATGAAGGCCAGAGTATATTAGTCCAAGAATGCAGTGTTCAAGTATGACCATGTGTCTTCAATCATTTTTTTGATGAATAGCCCTCGTCCCTTTTCTTGATTTTCTCCAAGCTGCTATAAAACAATTGAACTACTACTGATTTTCCAATAACTGTCGTACATCTGGTTTTCCACAGTGAGAATACGGTGAAGATTGCAATTCTGATCAGTCCAAAAATTTTGTAATTTATACAGTTTCATATTGAAGTGATACAATTTACTCCCATTTCAGAGCAGTTATGGATGAATTTCCTGACTTTGTCAAATCGCATACATGCTCCAATTAGGTGTTCAATTGTCTCATCTCAACCACACAATTGGCATATACGGTCAAGCAATACTAATATTTGTGAAAATACTGAAAATATTTAATACATCCATAATGCATTTTCAGTACTGCACATTCTTGTTAAAGATAGCAGTTATCTTTCCTAAGGATATTCAGCATTGAAAATACATTAAAGTCATATTTAATATTTTCAATGATTTCTTCAAATATATGGTATTAGTATTATGGTTAATTTATTACACATCAGTGATATAGTTATCATTATTATTTGCTATATTTCTCATTATTATTTTTTCAATATTTATGTATTATAAAATTAAATTTAAAATATTATTTAAATATTGCAAGTCATAATTAAAATAATAAAATCTGCTAGTCATGAAAGGATAAAGACTATCTTTTTATTTTTTCCACTGAATATTATTGATATTCTATCACTAATGGAAATAAATAATTTAAATTTTACCTTATGGTTAATCATTATTTTTATTAATATTGTATACAAGTGATGTTATTTAATTTCATATATGTGAAATATGACCAAAGTTTATGATGTTATCTTTTTAGTGAAATAGAATCATAGATTTTTAATTTTTAAGTACATATCATGATCCGTGATTATATTAGTTTAATTATAAGTATTAAGTTAGTGTGTAGATCTAGATATGTTCATTTATAATTCTTGTGGATCATAATCAGTGAATGTCTACAAAGTTATATATAAAAAAAAATTACAACATAAAGTAAAATAAAAAGTTGCAATGGTATATACAAGCAAATATAAATAAATGATTTTATTGAAAGGCTAAAACTATTTTGTATATTTAAAATAAAAAAAAGTATTCAAGATCTATTTATCTAATTTATTAAGGACACAAGAAACTCAAAACTATAATTTAATTTTTATAGATGAGAATACAGATAGATAGATAAATGAGTTAATGACTGAAAACTAATCAATTATTATTAGTAATACTTCATCACAGTAAGAATACTAAGATAATTCTAAGTGTATAATGTTATCTGGCAGTAAACATGCTGCATATTTCATTATGTATATTTTGTGTTTAAATTAAATAAACTTCTAAAAATAAAGTGAAAAATTTTAATTGCAATAATTATAATTTTTAAATACAAAAATGTTTTTTCTATTAATCTTATAATGTATTGAGGATAAAGTTGATTTATTCAAGAATGTCTATACCAAGAAAAAAATATTAAAGATTTTATTTCATGTAATTTTATTAGAATATTTCTGTGATGCTTCTATAAAATTTTAGCGTATTGTGTTCAGTTAAATTAAATGCCCTTACAAAGCAAATAACCTGTTTAATTCTATTTTCCATTAGAATATAGTACAATTTTTCATCATCAGCAAAACTTCATTTATCTTTGAAGAATATGTGAATAAAGAGATTTTACTTTATCTCGGGTTAGACCAATGGTCGGCAAACTGTTTAACACATGCCATTTTGTTTATATCTTCCTTGCCCTATTAAAAACTGCAAGAAGAGAGGTATCTCAATTCCCACATCCAATTAAAGAGCTGCAAAAAAAGAGGTGGAAAATATGTCCCTTAAAAATACAAATTTCTGAATGGCTGTGGATATATTTGAAAATATACGTTAGAAATAGAACATAGTAGAATTTGTATACATCCTAATGAAAATAAAAAATCTTTTAAAAATAAATAAAAACAAAAATTTATTTTGACAGTTTGAAGAATTTAAAAATTTTGAATATTTAAATAAAATATTCATCATATACAATAATTACTGTTCTATAATAAAACTGAATTCAAAAAATGTAATGCACATTTTTCCTCTTCTAGAGTCATCAAAATATTTATTTACAAATTGCAAGAAGAAACATAGTGTGTTTATCATGATAAAAAGAGTCATGAGATTGGGCTAAAAACGAATTCTGTTGGAAGTTTATTTTGCAAAATTTAGAATTATAAACTTTTCTATTTGGAGAGCATATTATAAGTTCACGATTTTACTGCATTAAGACAAAATTGAATTCTATAAAATTAGTGTCGGTAATAATGTGTTTTAAGAATGCAAGCTACTTTAATTAAGTAATTATGTATTAAGCATTATATAATTTGTTAAGATATATAAGGGTTATACAAAATTAAATTCTATAAAATTAGTGTCGGTAATAATGTGTAATTTGTTAAGATATATAAGGGTTATACCAAGTTGCAAGAACATTATAATATCTGCATTTCTCAAATTAATGATTGATTTTCTTTTGGAGAAATGTGAAGTTATTTGAAAAGAAAGTTTATATAAACATTTTTATTTATTTGTTTATGTTTTTAATGGTAGAAACAAGTTCCTTAGATTCTTTTAAATGATTTGATACTTTATTGAAAATACTTCTTATCCTGTTCAATCTGTACATATAATTCAACTTTTTTTTTTCTATGATCTTGACTCTGCAATTTATGAATTGTTTAATTACAACCCAATTCTGAATGATGTGTTCTCAACATTTTTTTATTAGATTTCTCATTAAATTAAAATAGAAAAATGTAACCTTGTAAATGATAATTTTGAAAATTTATGAGTGTGTGAAACCACTTTTTACTAATGCAAAATTGGCACTTTAGGGCAATACTTCCCCCAAAACTAGACTTTCATACATAAGTTATACAACAATTTAATATTCATAAAATTGATGTAATGATGATATATACTTGTTTTAAAAGATGAATGTGCCAATTTGATAGTCATACAATCTTAGCAATGATAAATCTGCTCATATTCTTTTATTATATCAAGAAGCTAAATGTTAATGAAGGTCGAATTGATGTTGAAATAACTACAGGAATATAATAAATAGAAAGATTTCTTCAATTGGACAACATAACTTACAAACAGGAACAGGTGCAATAATAAGATTTATCTAGATATTTCCTATTGAGAAAAGATTACAGTCAAATTTAATACTATAGCATTCAAAACTTCTTTTAATATATTTTCTAAAAATTTCATTGCAGTATTGATATCCAAAACACAGCATATCTGAATTTGAGACTATGCCATTAATAAAAGATTATTTTTCTTTAAAATTGAATGAGTTAAATGGATTTATGTAATTTTTATATCCAAATAGGAAAGTTTTTCATTTCAGCGAATATAAATATTTTGTTATGTGGAACAGTATCAGTATACTAGATGTTAGGAAGAGTAATGTCAAATAGAGGATCAACACATAATCATCTAAATGGTTTGACATTAGCAAATTAACTAAATACTAAGACCAAATGTTTTTCACTTGTGTTCTCAAAACTTTGTAAGTCAACAACCGTGACTCCTCCATGTATCTGTTTATTGACATATGACATTAAAGGTATAACATTATTTGCACAGAATGTCTAAATCTACGAATATAAAATTATAATTTTTATATCTGTTTTCAAATACATTGAAAATTATAATTTTAAAAGAAAATTTGATGTTAATGGTTTTATGGTATTTATTACTGAGATGTATTTAGTTATAAAGGTGCACATCGGTATATTCAAAAATGTCATGGTAATGGTTGTGAAAATGGTATAAATAAGTCTTTCAGTTGCTACTCTGCTGAAAATGTATTTGTTGTTATGGGTAAGACAGACATCTGGAGCAGTATTCAGTGCACATATCTATGCTTGCAAGTGTTGACATCTTTTCTGAAGGCTGAAAATCTCCAGGACTGAGATTTATGATTTCTTTTATAAATAAATTAATGTATGTAGTAGAAACTGAAGTAATATACTGTATATATATATATATTTCTTACCCAAAAGGATGAAGAGAGAAGAAATTTTTTGTTGCAGTTTAGTTTATCTATTTTTATTGAAACTGATTGGCTCTCAAATAAGAACAGAACATTTCAGGTTAAGATGAAAAATTTGTTTTACTACTATATGGAGAGTAATAATTTTAAAAGTCCCTTTAAAAAAATCTGCATATTATCCAACAGATTATGTTTAACATTTACTATCATTTCATAAGTTAAAATTTATGTCTTTTCCTTGAATTACTAAGTGTATAAATAAAAGTTTAATATTGACAGAAATGAAGAGAGTTTATATAACATTTCTAGTAAAGATTTTAACATGTATATGTTAAGATAATATAAATCCCTATTAAGTACTTCATGGATAATTGATTTCAGGTATCTTAATATCATTTGCTTGATAATCTGAAGAATATTAACTCTTAATAGTTTTAATTAATATTTACTTAAACTAGTGTAGAATTTCCGTAAATGAATTATCATTTATATATATATACAGTGACTATACAAAGTTGATATTTTGTTATGAAAGTTGTGTTGGTGCATCAATTGGAGAGATGGTGATCATATATAATCAAATCATTTGTACTTCAATATTTTAAACAAGAAACAAAATGCTTTAAATATGTGCATGCATATAAAAATAGCAAATTTAAAATCGTATTTCAACTGTTCACCTATCCTTAGAGAGAGAAAATATCTATCCTCTAAACTAGTAAATATGCACGTACACAAATATACATTGCAAATTGAAAATTCAGATTTTCAGCTACTATGAAAACATGATATCGATATATTTAAAGTATCACTAATCATATATATAAGAAGTAAGCTATTGAATCAAGAATAAAAAGCTAAGATTATATTTTTAATAAATATTTGATAAATAAGAGTTTACATATAACAATATCCATAAGTTTACATATATATTTGCTTAGATATGGAAAATTATACATATAAAGTTTTTATTAGATTTCTGTTCAAAGTGCTACTATATGTTTTTAAATGCTAGCCTAAATCAAATTTGTCTCTTATAACTATTAAATCAATTTTCAATCTTATTTAAATATTGATTTAATTTTAATCCAGTGCAAATGACATTTTATGTAACATTCGAAATTATTGCAATAGGAATCAAATTAAACAAATAGAATTTAAATTGGAAAAAAAAAAAAGAAAATATTAAAGCACTTTTTTCTTTTTAATCCATCAATCAGTCAATATGTACTTTTGTATTTAAAATATAAGGAAAATTTTTTTTCTTTGTGTGAGAATTAGCTAGTGATTTATTTGTGTCTTATGAATGAAGTCCTTTAAATGAAGCTAGTTTTTTTTTTTTTAGTTTGGTTGACTTTCACTTTGTATTTATGTGAGTTTACAATTTTTTTTCAGGCAACACCATATTGAATTTTTTTATGCATTTGTTATAGTTGCAGTTTTCATAATAATAATATATCATAAGAAAAAATAATAAGCTAACATCCCATAAAAACAATAAAGCCAATATAATATAATAATTATCAAAAAATAAGAAAATAATTTGAATATTATTAAGTTTATTAATTTTAAATTTCTTTATAAATTATGTATTTTGATAAATTAGTTTTGAAATTAGGATATTTTTATTATTGTGAAATTAATCTATATCTAATTTTGAATAGAATGAGGTATGAAAAATAAGATTTATTATTATTACTTTTTTTTAGAAGATGAAATCTTTCTAACACTAGCAGAATCCATGACCTAGATGGAGAAAGCTCATATAGAATCTTTTTTCTTAACAAAATATCATTTTTGATATTATTTGTTTTAATATTAACATTGGTAAAGAAGAAACGAAAATAAGATCATTTCCTTAAATTGGTCGATTTATACACACAAACAGATAGATATATGTACATTGAGAGCAGAAACATTGTTCATATTATTTTGTCTATTTTTTTTTTTTTACAAATATTTAAAAATGGGATTATAGTGATAATTTCAATATAATTAATTTTGTTATAAATTCAAAAAATATAATAATTGAAATTATACATATCTAAATCCACCCGTCAATTTATTGTAAAAATCTTCTACATTAACAGACAATTTTTCTTTCACTATATATAAAAAATTTCTTTTTAAAAATATGTACAAAAATCACAATAAAAATTAAGACTGCTGCTGTCAAGCGTTGTTAGCCGAGAGGTCATCACACCCGCCTTGCAAGCAAGTAGTTGGTTGCAGACGGGTATGGGTTCGCGTCCCGGCTGATGCCATGACATATGGAGAAAAAAAAATTAAGACTGCTGTGGGTTTTTGTTTTTGCTAAAAATTACAGGGAATTATCTGCAAGGTGATATAAAACATGCATAAGATTTTTTCCCTTGACTTCTACAAAGTTGGCTAAGAAGAAAATTGATGCCTCTGCACTGTTAAAATGCTACATGGAAAAATGAAGTTAACCAACAATAAATTCTCTTGAGTTTTGAAATTGTTAAATGTTAAAAAGTTTTTTCAGAATTTGAAATTGAAATGTAATTCTTAGCAGTCTTTTTTTTTTCAGTTAGTAGTTCAATTGGGAAAAGTTCCTCCAATGGCTTTCTCTCTGCCATTTAATAAGGATGGTCGGTAAGTATTTCAAGAAAGTATCCAGCTGATTGTTATTGTTGAAGAGCATACAGTGGTGTTAATAACTATGCTGCTTATCATTTTCTGAGTGGTAATTTGTTGTCATATGCTAATTTACACTGATCTATAGTAGACCAGTAACTAATAGAATACTAATTTTCAAGTTTATTTGGAAAACTAATTCCAACAACAAAAAATAAGATAGTTCATTTGTTTAAAAAACAAATCTAGGAGCTACATTACTTTGAAATAACAAAACATGAAATATTTCAGAATTAATCTTTATATATACTTTAAAAAAATGATATTATAAATCTATTATTTTAAAATCAAAGAAGGAAACTTTTCTTTTTACATTCAAAAAGAAAAATATTAAATTATATAGTTTTAATAAAATATTCAAAATCAATTAATATTCATTTATTTTATGTATAATCAACTCAATATTCTGCAAGTTGAAAGAAATTAATTAATATTATTAATTGATGCTATGGTCAATGAGATGAGTGCTTTATTTTCCCCTTGGATTGGAAAAAGATCATTTGGAATTATCTTTAGCATTCTTTATTCCTTTATATAACAGCTATTACATAGAATGTTTTGATTCAACAAGTAACCATTTGTCATTCTGAAGTATTCAGTTATTTTTTCTTCACATTCTTTTTCTCTTTTATGCTGTTTTATTTTGTATGTTATATGTACATAGTAGTATTGACTTGTATTTGAAAAATCATTAGGAACAGAAAGATCCTTTGTTATAAAAGTATCAATTATTTCTATGAAGGGGGGGGGGGGCACCAAAAATAGCCTGAATTTTATAATAAAAAATTTGTTTATTTATTTTTTAGTGTTATAAATTTAATTTCTTCCAAATTACTATCCAGTTGATGCAATACACTGGTCTAAACGTGTTTTTCATTTTTCAAAGTAGTCTGGAAATACTTGTAAAGTGATGCCTTTTAACACGTCTATCATTTTTTCCCACCACATCAAAATCTATAAAAAAAAAAAAAAAAATTGGGAAATTTTTTCATTTGAGAGATTTAAAAAAAAAATTACACAAAGCGAGATAAAATGAATATGGCTGATAGGTAAGCTGGGTCATGCTGAATTCAATTAAAAAGTGTTTCACACTCAAGGTTTTGAGAGATGACACTTATTGGGGTGGAACATGAATTCTTTTCTTTGCCACAAAATATGTTGTTTATGTTTTATTGCATCATGTAAATGTTTCAGAATTTGCAGATAAAATACCTGATTGTTACAAACTAAATCTGAGAGAACAATATTGTTTGCATAAAAAAAAAATCAGTGTTGTTTTGACCATAAACTTCACTTGCCAAGCTTTTTAGGGATATGGTGAATTTAAAATTTCAATTAAACCATTCATAAACTTGTGTTTTTACGAGACCAGCTTGCTTATAATCTGTTTCAAGCATTACAACTATTATCTGTGCCATTTTCTGTAAACAATAATAGAATTTTACATTGTTTGAACTTTTCAGCCATCATAAAAAAGTTGATAATTACGCGAAATGTGCTTTACGAAAAACTGCCCATGATTTCACCATGGCAATATCATGTGTTAGATTGATGCAGAACAGTTTCTGCAAGAAGTATGTAACAGCAGAAGTATATATTGCAACAGGTGCAAAACAAAGAATGATTCTTATTATTTTTGCCCCCACCCTCTCATATATCATTAGATATTTTGAAGTCTATTTAAATTTTTTTTAGGTCTCTTGCCTTTAATGACAAGTGATTATAGTAATTCATTATTTTTAGATTTAAAGCTTAGTTTGAGTAAATAAGACATTTTATGTTCATTGTTTTAATGTTTCTTTTCAACAGGATTTTCCTTTTTATGAAAATTATTTACTGTCTTGTATAACATGATTGTCACAGTGTCAGTAATGCACAACATATATTTTATATAATTTTTCAGATGACATCTAACAGATCTATTTGATTTGGTATATATTTTATATTTGTTTTATACATTATGCTGGCAGACACATTTGATCTGTATTCATTAGGCCCTATTATCCATATCAGCATCTATAGCTTCAGTTGAATATCGTGATCAATGGGCTTTATTGCAATTCATACATACCTTTTACAGTTGTATAAATAATCATTTCATTCTTTTACTTCTGCAAATTATAAATACTGCAAACTAATTTTTAATAAAAAGAATTTGTTATGAAGGCAAAACAATATCAGTAGGTTATGTAAGAATATCTGAAAGGTGATTTGCCTCCTGGGTTATCAAATTTTCCTTTTGGACTATACTATCCATGTTCAATTTCTTCATTATTGGTAACACCATCCATGACTGCCTTGAGACTCCACAATATTCTCACATGGAAAAGGTGTAAAATTTCTTGTATATGTTTTTAGGGCAATTTTGCAACATTAATGGTCACAACCTGAGCTTACAAAATAATTTAAAAAATAAATAGGAATTAATGTAAGCTGGTAATGAATTTTTTTTAAAAAAAAACCAAAACAACCAGTTATAGGATATCTGATAGCTTCACTGAATATAAAGCTATGAGATTCTGAGACATTTGAGATGGAACACATGAATTTTCTAGTCTATATAAAGAACTTGGATCCTCAGCATCATCATTTTCAACAATGACTAACATGCAAATATTTTTATTCTTTAGGCCCTGTTATTTTCAGTGCAAGATTAATGGGTTTTATTGCAATTCATGTTTAACTTTTACAATTGTATAAATAAATTTTTTCTTCTCTTCTGCAGATTATAAATACTGCAAAGTTTAAATAAATAAAATTTTATTATGAAGGTAAAATAACATCATTAGGTTTATACAATATCTGAGAGGTGACTTACCTCCTGGGTTATCAAACATACATTTACTTTATCCTTCACAATGATCCTCAAAAGAACATACACAATCATCAAAATCCACATATTATCCTTATACTTCATTACAATAAATTTCAATGCACTTCATTTACAAATGTTTTTTATCTCACTTATTTGAGATAATTCTTATTGTTAAATTCTTGTTTACATCTTTGTTTATGATGTGTATATGTCATAATAGGTTGACATTTTTCATATAATCAGAGTTTATATATACTATGAATAATAGTTCATATTAAGTCTATTTTCCATTTTCTTTTAACAAAATACAACCCACCCACCCCTCAATCTTAGAGACTTAACTTTTTTTTTTTTTCAAAATCTTGTGATTCTTTTTTTTTATATATATATACATTATATTACATAATATTCTATGGTTCAACCATCTATAATCATTTTCAAAGATCATTCCTATAAAATATACATATTTGTAATATGAGATATACAATATATATGTTTACAAAATAAAATATAAAAAGTTTATAATATGAAAGTATACAAATTATATCTACTAATGTGAAGATAAATATATAAAAAGTAAAGATATGAATTATATGAAAGAATTTTCATGTTACTATTATGCATTACTATAAACAAATAGATTGTATATTTCATAAGAATAATTCTTGAAAATGATAATAGAAAATAGTTGAAACATAGGATAAATGTAATATAATGTTCATAAAGATATGAAAGGAAATAATTCATGTAACACTGAGATTTGGAAAGAAAAAGGAATGATTAGTAATAGAAGTATTTATTAACAAAATATTAATTTATTAAATTGTAGTTGATTCCTTGCTTATTAATAGACCAAATTGCAAATATTTACTTCTTGAATAATAATTCATCACATCTTATCAAATTTCATACCCATTGTAATTATAACCTTTTCTTGATGTCTAATGCCTAATAGATTTTTTAATTTTACAACAAAATTAAATACTGTATTATTTTTATTTGCTGACTGTCCATAAATTTTATGGTTATACATGAATGATTCCTTGATATGATTCATTCTACCACTTTTTTTTATCTTCTGCATCCATTTGAATATTCACAGTATCAACTTGAAATTCTTCAACATCAAATTTTGATCTATTCATAGTCTGCATTTATTTTAAACTCTTTAATCTCTGCATTAGTTTTAACTCCCATATCTATTGTTTCAGTTCTTTACATCAATTTTCTATTGTTCCTTAGCATTCCCCTTATTTGTAGGATCTTCTACACTATATATATTTTGTACATCAGACTCCAGTCTCTTCATCAGTTTTAATATCTTTTAATATTTCCAGCATTTTTAGAATTTTCAGTCTTATTAGTCTTTTAAAAAAAGTTTTCCCAGACTTTCCACCTATTTTAATCTCATTTGCTATAGGAATTTGCTCTTTTTTTTCTGTCTATATTTTGTCCTTTTTTTTTTTTTTCTCATGACTTTCATCTTCTAGATATTGTTCTTTCACTTCATCCATGTTCTTGTTCATTTTTTTCTTGCTTGATCTCTTTTATATTTATTTTCTTGAGCATTTCATTTTGTATTTGTAGGGGATTCATCCAACTAGCTAATAAGTTGCTCCTTAGTAATAGTTTCCATTTCAGTTTTTTTAAATTTTACTTTATTTTTCTTCTATTGGATCAGCTTTTGGATTATTCTATTGTTGAATTATCCTATAACCACTATGACTTTTTATATATTTCTAAATTCAATCATTTTAACTTTGTAATTCAGAGTTTTATCTTTACTTGTCCTGTTTAATTTATTGCTGCTCTATTCTTTATTCTCCAATCTAACTTATAATGACTGATAAATTGCACACTTTTTTTGCTTCCAAATTTTTAAATGATAATTTTCTTCAAATATAGAGAAATATCAGAGCATCACACTGAACTACCAAATGTATGAAATTGGTGTTTTATTATGAGTGTCTATGACAGTAAACATAGGTAAGTATAGATACATGTTGGTGTATTAAAATATAATTTTAAAACAAAACTGAAAGAATGATTATTTATGATAAATCAGACTTGTATACAATTATTATAGTAAAACAAAGTGTTATAATTACACGTGTGCATATTTGAATAGCAATGGTTAAACTCTTATTTAATTCTAAACATCACATGGTCACCATTCTTTATGCTTACACAGAGGCAAAATTCTCCATACAGTAGCATCACTCAGTGCAAGCCAGAGTAATCAATGGATGCAGGAAGGTTTATGCATAAAATCCCTATCTAGTGCCTACTCATCCAATATCCTCAGACTAGTTTCTAGTTTGTGGCTTTCATCAGTGAGGAGCCTTGGATCTGAGGGCACTGCACCTAGACCTTAGGATCCAATTGACTACTCTGGCTTACCCTGAATGCCACTACTATGTGGAGAGTTTTGTCTTGTTATTTAACTCTACTTATCTCTAGAGAAAAGAAACATTTGTGATCTCATCTACTCTTTAAACCAAGTGACTAACTCATGAATACGCATACATCTAAATATATTTATAACACAGCTATAGAACAGTCAATAGAAAGATCCCCTCAGTTTATGATTGAATACTTTCAATCACAATATTGCCAATAATATATGTAGAAGAAATGAATTGAAAGTAAAGTGCTAAGACTCTTATTTCCAAACAAATTACTATTTTTACATACAATTCTATAAGAAGACAATTTAAATGGTAAGGAAATAACATCATATTTTTCTTTATCCGTTACATTATTACAAATATTACTACCATTAAATAAAATACTTTTAACAAATTTATCAGAGTAGCCAACACTCAAATAATTTTTATAAAATTGACTTTTTTGAAACAAACTACCACATTAGAATTATTTAATTTCTTATTTTCTATAACAATAATTTTTTAAAGCAGCTATTTTATGAGATACAGATTGATAGCTATCAGGTTTAATTATAGATCTTAACTCTTTACTCTTAACATAATGACTACATACCAAACAATTATTCTTTACATTTCTAATCACCAATAAATCTAAAAATTGTAATTTAACAAAATATAACTGTAATATCCGCACTTACGACTGTGCCAAGGTTATAACTGCAAGTCATACTGTGCGGTCAGCAAATAACGTTATACAATTCCCACGCTGTTCTTTTCCAACAAGTGCTCTCCAATGAATGCCTTGCTCTGCAACGAATGCTTCTACTCTGCAACTAATGCTCTGCTCTGCAACTAATGCCCTTCTCTGCAACTAATGCCCTTCTCTGCAACTAATGCCCTTCTCTGCAACTAATGCACTTCTTGCAACTAATGCTCTTCTCTGCTGCGGTGACTTTCAGCTACACCCGTGAACTACATTTTCACTGGGTGTGCTAGTCATTTACCGCACTAACACGAGAAATCTCTGCTGATGTTAAACAGACATCTCTCCAATACTGCTTACTCAATACTGCTTGACTGCTCTCTATGTTACACTGTCTTCTATTCGCTCTCTGACAACTGCAACTATCAATCAATGCACTGACCAATAAGGTAACGTCTCTTATCTAGAAACATTTGTAATTAGCAAATATTTCTAGGAATTGTCGATCGCCATTACGTCAATGCACTAATTAAATTCCTCAGCTATCAGAGCGCGATCTAAAAACAACCTTACAAATAAATTCTAGTTTTTCTGGATTGCACAAAATGTCTGCCATTTTTACAAACACTACAATAACCCCTCTACTTCTATAACTCATTTTATAAAAGGATCAAAACAAACTCATTTACCAACTCTTTCAATTTATCATTGTCAACTACAAACAAACAATCATCAACATATCTAACAAATAACATTAAATATAAACAATCCTTCTTAATAATAATTTTCTTTTCCAAATAATTAATATAAACAGAACAAATTAAAGCAGAAATAATATAACCTATTATCCATCCTTCCTTAATCTTATAAAATTTACCATTATAAGTAAAACACAGAATCCTCCACTTATAAAAGTAAATCTTTAATAACTTGAATCTTATTCTATCCATGTTTAACCAACACAGACATAAGAACATCAATATTGCTTAATCTATTAACAGATTGATACATATTTTTGATATCTAAACTACCAAATGCTCAATTACTTTCCATTTTAAGATTATTAATCTTATGAAAAGCCTTGAAGAAGAAACTGATGAGCAAAATCAACAAATTATTTTAAAAAATTATTCAAGAACCTAGAAATACTTTCCAAAACACTATCTGTATAGTCAAAATTAAATCTTAAGGGAAAGCCATCATTGTGAGTGTTAATATTCATAAATAGCTGGGTATGAAATCATTAGAATAACATTTTAAATAATCTACTCTATTAAAAAATATTAAATTTACCATTTTTTTCATAATATTTATTAACCTTTTAATCACATTACCTGGGCCAGCTTTGTCTTCACAAGAAATGATCACACCATTAGGAATTATGCTATCCTTAAGATGTCTAACCTCAGTAGGATTAATAATATTTTTTTTCTTTTTTAAACTATTGGTTTTAAATAAAAGCTTTAAAAGGGAAGAAAAATTTATTCTTAATCCCACTAAGGTTAGACATCTTAAGGATAGTTTAATTGCTAATGATGTGATCATTTCTCATAGAAAGTTGGCCGGTTTGCCATTATGAAAGGAAATGAGTTTAGGAAGAAAATAGATAAAGAATTAAATAATGATAAATATATGTTTTAGAAAAAGATCCTGGTAATGTAATTAAAAGGAGGTTAATAGATATGAAAAAAATGGTAAATTTAAATTTTTTTTAATAGAGTAGATTATTAAAAATGTTATTCTAATGACTTCATATCAGCTAAGAGATAGTTTTCCTTTGAGATTTATTTTGATTTTACAGATAGTGTTGAGGAGGGTATTTCTAGATTCTTCAATAATTTTTTAAAACAATTCATTGATTTTAGTCATTACACAGTTTCTTCTTCTTTTGAAGTTTTTGATAAAGTTAATTTTAAAGTGGAAAGTAATTGCATATTTGGTAGTTTGGATATTGAGAATATGTATCATTCTGTTAATAGATTAAGTAGTGTTTATGTTATTATGTTTGTGTTGGTTAAGCATGGATCTTTGTCATAGAATAAGATTAAAGTTATTAAAGATTTGCTTTTATTACTGGAAGATTCTATGTATTTTAATTATAATGGTAATTTTTATAAGGATGGGTGGATAATAGGTTATATTATTTCTCCTTTAATTTGTTGAGTTTATATTAATTATTGGGACGAGGAAATTATTATTTAGAAGGGTTGTTTATATTAAAAATTATTTGTTAGATATGTTGATGATATATTGAAAGAGTTGGTAAATGAGTTTGTTTTGATCCTTCTATAAAATATGTTGTAGAAGGAGGGGGGATTACATTTTGTTAAATTAAAATTTTTAGATTTCTTGGTGATTAGAAATGTAAAGAATAATTATTTGGTATGTAGTAATTATGTTAAGACTAAAGAGTTAAGATCTATAATTAGACATGATAGCTATCAATCTGTATCTCATAAAGTAGCTGTTTTAAGAAATTATTGTTATAGAAATAAAAATAAAATAATTCTAATGGGGTAGCTTTGTTTCAAAAGGTCATGTTGGTATTAAAAGTATTTCATTTAATAGTAATAATATTTGTAATAATGTAAAGGATAAAGAAAAATATTTTATTTTTTTGCCATTTAAATTGTCTTCTTATAGAATTATATGTAAAAATAGTAATTCGTTTGGAAAAAAGAAAATTGCTTGGGTAAGGAGTATTACTTTGAATAATTTGTTAAATCTTCATCATCATCATCAAACATTATCAATCCACTGCAGGATGTAGGTCTCTCCAAGTACAAACCAACTTCTCCGATCTTTAGCTTCTCTTCTCCACATCACCCCTGCACACTTTCTTATTTCATCCATCTCACATGTGGTCTCTTTCTGATTCTTTTACAATCTCTTGGAATCCAGTTTAAGATTTCAATTGTCCATCTATTATCATCTCTTCTAGCAATATGTCCAACCCAACTCCATTTCAGTCTTTTAATTTTTTCAATAAGGTCAATAACACCTGTTTGTTCTCTTACCCATATATTGCATTTTCGATATCTTCTTGTTACTCCTAACATGCATCTCTCCATACTTCTTTGAGTGGTCTGAAGTCTTTGGATTGCTTTTCTATTAAGTGTCCAAGTCTCAGATTCATAAGTAAGAACTGGTAAAACACATTTATTAAAAACCTTTCTTTTCAAACACATAGGCATATTTCCTTTTAGTATCAAGTTATTTCTACCAAAAGCACTCCATCCAAGTTTAATTCTATGATTAATTTCATCCATTATGTTTTCACCTGTATAAATAAATCTGACTAAGATATTTTTAGCTGTTAATTTCTTCTAACTCATCATAATCAATCTTTATTTTCATATTTTGAGAAAATCCATTGAAGATTACTTTAGTCTTTTTAACATTTGTCTTTAGTCCTATTTCCTACATTCATCTGATAACTCCTGCAACATTTCCCGCAGCTCTAAAGCATTATTTCCAAAAACAACTACATCATCTGTAAAATCTAAATGATTTAAATAATCTCCATTTACTTTTAGTCCTTTAGATTCCCATTTTAATTTACAAAATACTTCTTGCAGCGTTGCTGTAAAAAGTTTTTGAGATATGGAGTATGCTATTTTACACCCTTCTCAATGTTGACTTTCCTAGTATCATTATGTAATCTAATTGTTGCTGTTGCATTTTTTATAAATATTCTTTAAAATATGACAATATCTTGGATCTATATCTTGATGATCCAATGCTTTAATCACTGAAGAAATGTTTATAGAATCAAATGCCATTTTATAATCTACAAATCCAAAGCATAATGGCAATTTATATTCATTTGTCCTTTCTATAACTTCTCTCAATACCTGGATATGATCTACTGTACTAAAACCACTTTTAAATCCAGCTTGTTCTCTTGGTTGGTGGAAATCCAGTGTTCTCTGTAGACGAGTTGTTTGTAATTATCTTGGTAAAAATTTTGTATAAACCTGATAAAAGGCTGATAGGTCTGTAATTTCTAATATCTTCTTTATCTCCTTTTTAAAATATTAATATTAATACTGCATTCTTCTAATCATCTGGTACATCATCATTTAGACATTTGGTATAACTTTGCTAAAAAAATGTATATTTCTTTACCAACTTCTTTTAATATATCAATAATTCCTTCATTAGCTGGAGCCTTTCCTTTCTTCATAATTTAATTGCATGTCTAACTTCTTCATTTAAAATTCTGGGCAATTTGGAAGATATAATAGATATAGGAGGTACTTGTTCTTTATTACTATATAATTCTTGATAGAAGTCTTCTACCCATTTCATGATGTCATTCCTTATTGTGGATATAAATTTCCTATCAATACCAAAATGTTGTTTTACACTCTTGAGACTTTTATTCTCTTCTACAGCTTTCCTTGCTAGGTCACAGTTATATTTTCTTATATCATTTTCAACTCTTTTCCACACCATTTTACAGAATTCGGGGTATTCAATCCTTTTAATGCATCATTTTTTGTATATCTTCATATTCCTTCTTTTCTTCATACATTCTCTAGTCTCAGTAGAAATTTTATCGGTCAATTGCTGCTTTTTTCTACCAGCTATCTTTATTGCAGTTTTTAGAAGTGTATCAGTTATTTCCTTATTAATTTCATTCAAATCTGAATCATTTTCAAAATCTACTAATACTTGAAACCGATTTATAAGTTCTAGTTTAAATTCATTAGAGTGTTTCTGAAGATTAGGAATATCAATTTTAAATATTGTTTTTCTTAATAATTTTTCTCTTTCTAGTTTTGCATTAACACGTATTTTACATCTTACTAATCAATGATTACTTCCTGTGTTAAATTTATTAAGAACATTACAATCCTGAAATATGTATTTTCTGTTAGTCAAAATATAATCCAATTCTGCTTCCATGCCCATTTCCTTTTAACATTTTTCTCAAAAAAAGAATTCATAATATAAAGTTTTTCTTTTTCAGCAAACTCCACAAGTCTATGACCTCTCTCAACTTTTGCATTCTTTATCTGAATCATTATATTTGCAGTTTTGAGATAATATTTACTCAGTAATAGATTTTAAATATATACAATAACCCAATCATTTTCATCATCTATCCATATGAAGATTTCTTCAAGTTTAATATAGTTTCTCTGATTTCTAGCTGCTTTTCTCCATATCCCACCAGTAAACTTTGTTATTTTATCCATCTATCTCATGAGGTCTTTTCCTACATTTTTTATTTTTTTATTTTTTTTTACTAGATCCAGTTCCATTTCAATCTCTTAATTCTTTCAATGACATCAGTAATACCTGTTTGTTCTCTCACCCATTTATTTCATTTTCAATCCCTTCTTGTTACTCCTAACCATCTCTCTGTACTTTGTTGAATGATCTGAGATTTTAAGTGTCCAAGTTTCACATCCATAAGTAAGAACTGATGAAATTTGTTAAAAACCTTCCTTTTCAAACACATAGGCATATGTCCTTTTAATATTAAGTTATTTCTACCAAAGCACTTCACCCAAGTTTAATTCTGTTTAATTTCATCCATAATATTTTCATCGGTGTTAATAATTTATCCAAGGTATTAATAGTTGTTAACTTTTGATTCATCATTATCAATCTTTATTTTCATTTTAGAAAATCAATTTAGTCCAATTATCATTTATTTTTAGTCTTACATTTTTACTTTCATCTGATAACTCTTGTAACATTTTCTGAAACAATATTTGCAATAATAATTAGATCATCTTCAAAATCTAGATGATTTAAATAATCCCCATTTACTTTTAATCCCTTAGCTTTCCATTTTAATCCATAAAATATATCTTATAAAATTGCTGTAAAAAGCTTTTGAGATATGGAATCATTCTATCACACACTCTTTTCAATGTCAATCTAGTTAATATAATTATATAATTTAGTCTTGGGTTTTCTATTTTGATAAATATTCTTCAGGATGGGAAAATGTCCTGGATCTATATCTTGATGATTCAATACTTAAAATCACTGTAGAAATGTTTATAGAATCAAATACCTTTTCATAATTGACAAATCAAAAACATAATGACAACTCATATTCACAGGTTCTTTCTATAACCTCTCAATACTTGGATATGATCCACTGTGGTAAAACCAGTTTTAAATCCTGCTTATTATTTTGTATAGTAAGCAATTAGATCTGCAATTTTTAACATTTTCTTTATCATCTTTTTTAAAGATTAAAATTACTATTGCATTTTTCCAGTCATCTAGTACATGTTCATATATAATTTTTCTATTAAGAAATCAGTTATAATTCCATCATTACTGTCAGCTTTTTCTTTTTCATAAATTTAATTACATATCTCACTTCATATAAAATAATAGCCAATTCAAAAGATTTAGCACTTGTAGAGAATATTTTGTTTTATTGTTTTTTATTGCTAAACAATTCTCCCACACATTTCATAATGTCATCTTTCTTTTTTGTAATAGCCCCATCTTTTCTTTTTATAGCAGAAATAAGTTTTCTGCCAATTCCAGTATGTTGTTTTACACTTTTGAGATTTTTATTCTCATCAACAGCTTTCATTGCTAATTTCCTATTATATATTTTTTATATTACTATTAACTCATTTTTGTATCATTTTACAAAACTAGATATTCAATTCTTAATGGATCATTTTTATATATTTATATATTTCTTCTTTTCTTCATACATTGTCTTGCCTCAATAGAAAATTTATTGGTACATTGCTGTTCTCTTGTATTAGCTATCTTTGTTGCAGTTTTTAATAGCATATCAGTTATCTTCATATTCATTTCAGCCAAATCTGAACCATCTTCAACATTTGTTAATATTTTAAAATGAATTGTCTAGTTGCAATTTAAATTTATTGGAATGTTTCTGAAAATTAGGAATATCAACTGTGAATGTTTTTTTTTAAATAATTTTTGTCTCTCTAATTTTGCTTTAACATGTATTGGAACTTTACAGTCTTGAAATACATATTTACTGTTAATCAAAATGTAATCCAATTCTACTGCATCTTCATTTGGATGTTTCCATTTCTGTTTAGCATTTTTTTTAAAGAATTGATATTATACAGTTTTTCGGCAAATTCCATTTTATTTGTATTATCATAACCAAATATACCCACAAGACTCATTTTTCAATTATTTACTAGTTTTATCATTAAAGTCTCCCTTGACAATTTAAAAATATTATTTGGATGCTTCCAGTTCTGTTTAGAATTTTTCTTAAAGAATTTATATTATAGAGCTTTTCTGCAAACTCCACAAGTCTCTGTCAGGTTCATTTTTATCATCACAATCAAATATATCCATAAGACTCTCATCTTTTAGTTCTTTACCAATTCTAGTATTAAAGTCTCATGACAATTTAAAAATATTATTTAATGTGATCAAAAGTCTTTTGTACATTCATATAAAAATCATCTATTTTTTTCATCAGAATGAGAACTTATTAGGCTATATATTTGAATTAGCTGTATTTGGCATCTTGAATTAAGTTGAATAATCAATCTTACCTCTGTCTGATACACCATCAATTTCCACAATGATGTTCTTCCACTTTTTATTTATAATGAATTCCATTTTGCTTGTGCTTCCAATGTTTATGCCTTTCAAGTAAAGTACATGCCTACATTTTAAATCAATTGTCTCTTCACTTTTTCTTTTAACTTCACAAAGTTTAACAATGTCCCATTTAATATTAAGATAATTCTTCCATTTCATGCAATCTGTCTTCATTTGAAAATGATCTGCAATTATAAGCATCTAAGAAAAAGTTGACATCAAATGACAGCCTACTTCAACAATTAAGGCCTATCATTGCCTTGGCTGGTGACTTTATAGCCTCCTGGGAATATCATGATTTAGTTTTGTCTATCGTGATAGTAAATATCTATTTATTAAAAAAAAAAGTTCATTCATACACAAATTTATTTTGCCCTCAAGAAAGTTCACCTGATATTTCAGTTAAGAACTATTAGGCAACTGAGAAGAAAGATTATGGGATTTCTTAATCTCAAACTCAAGAGGTAAAAAGGCAGTAAACTCATCATGTTAGCTGGTGCATGTCAGTGAGCAGCTCATCCATGTTTATATACTATATGAATAATCATTTAGTAATAATAGCTGCACCAGCAAGAACATCTAGAGTGGTCATTAGGAATTTGTCCTGCTTGGTTCCTTTAAGACCTCAAAGAGAAATCAAGCAATCTCCTTTCAGTTAATAGCAAACTTTTCTCTAAAAATCATGATTCATTATTAATCTTATAATACAAGATTATTCTATATATTTCATTGTTTTATATTTTTTGTTGCTAAACTTCAATGGATTAATAATAAGCCTTACAATAAAAATAGTACAATATGTAAAAGTAATGTAAGAGAGAATCAGATTAAATTGTTAAAGACCTATACTTTTTGCAAAAGAAAATTAAAGATCATAATTTACTGTATAATAAAAATAAAATTAATGAGCAACCTTCATCTTTTGTATTTCATGAATATGAAAATAATATATAACAAATTTAAATTTGAATATGAAAATTTTATATGCACAAAAGGAATGATAGAAAAACAAAATTAAAGAATTCAATATTTACTGCATTCAATCACCAAATATTTGGATTTATTACCAAATATGTAATTTGAAAATCTATTATGTCTGGGGAAAATACATGACTAAATCATTATCAGTAACATTTTATTCATTTATTACAAAAAATATGACTTATTGAAAGTTCTGAAGAAGAATATTCATTTATTTGTTCACTATTTATAGAATGCATTTGTTTTTTAATTTATTAATGCATTACAACTTTAATCTTTTAATTTTAGTAATTTTCAATTTTTTAAAAAAAAGATATATATATCTCATTTCTTATTAGTATTGGCTTTCTTCATTGACCAATCACCTTTAAACAAAAATATGTTAAGTACTAATTAAACTATTTTTCCACATAAGTTATCTCTGTAATCAAAATTAAAATTATCACAAAATATAGATGAGTTCTAGGATTGGTTATTAATGATGATTTAATTAGTTTATTGCTGAAAATATGTAACACAGTAGTTTTTTTGTGTGGACTGCAATACAGACCATTAAAGACATCATTCTTTATATGTTCAATTCTTTTTAAAATACTGAGACCCCCAAGCTTTTACCTGAGGCCTAACAATGGACTGACGGTTAAGCAGATAAAAAAAAATTTCCCGACTTTTTTTAATTAATGAGTACACATGATCGTTTTTTTTTTTTTTATTTATTTACACATTAATAATATAGTCATATTGATGAGCTGGATGACATGTTGTCTACATAGTTGGTTTCTCAGATTTATTGCTGTTCATGTCTTGTTCATCATCCTTGTTTAATGATCTTGTTCCTGGGTGTTCGCCTGGGTTATTGCTGTCTTCGGTTTGGCAGTTATCATTTTCACTTGATGTATTTGTTTTATATGATTCAGTCTCACTTGGTTTAGGTGATGATGATGTTGATACCTATCTCCTGTTTGAACTACTATAGTGTAGAGTCTTTTCAGTTGTGCAACCACTGCTAGTATCTATTTTGTGGATCCTTAGTACCTTCTACATAGTACCTGAGTGCCTATTTGTATTTTTATCTTGCTATTTTCTCTTTGTACATATTTGGAATCAGGTTTCAAGGTTGACAAGTTTGTTTGCGGTTGTCTATTGGTTAGCAGTTTGCCTTTCCATGGGCCAGTATGGTCCACATGGAGTCTAGACCAGGGTCCTTCAGGTTTAGGCCACAAGTGTTCTGTCCTTGGCTATCATATTTTGATTCATTTTGCTTAATGTTGTGACCTGATTCACTTTTGTCACTGCAAAGTCTAAGTGACTGAACCAGCCATGGCCTAATAAGTTACATGACCACCTGATGCCACCACCAATGGTAGGTATATAGTCTTGTTACTTGTTAAGCGTAGCAGTTTTTACTGTTGTTTGGTTCAACAGTTTTATTTTATTGCACTGATAATCTGTGATAGACTTGCTGCTAGAGTGCAGCTTATATTCTTTTATTTTTTATTAATGATAGTTCAAGTCTTTCTTGAAACAATGGACACTGCAGACCTTGTGTCCAGTTCCATTATAATTGGCATATCATTAATTAGAATATTATGTTTAAATCCAAACTGATCATCTTTAACATGATTTATATAGCCAACTTGTTTTTTTTTTTATAATTGCCTTTGCTGTTTTTTGGAATGGGAGTTCTTCCATTCTCATATCGTCTGTCTGTCCTTTTAATTTCAGACACACATCCTTTATATGGCTGACTTGCTTGCAAAATGTACATGTTGTATAGTGGTGCAGGCATTCTGTATGTGTGTGCATTTGTTCATTGCATCTATGACAATGCTTTATACTATTTGATGCTGAGTTGACTATCTGACTGACCCAGTATTTAGCTTGATTTTTTGCACATCATAATTAATAATTTTTTTTATTGGCTTTGCTTGACTAGCTATTGATTCTGCTAGTATTGCTTGGCCCAAAGCTGAATCAAAATCTAAATCCGGCATCATTAGCAATTTAAGTCGTAAGTTATGATAGTTTGTGCCATAAACAAAATGGTTACGAAGTGCTTCAGTCAGGAAATCTTTGAGTTCATACTTTAATACCAATGTTTGGATTCTTATTGTGAACTCTATCTTTCCCTTCCTTCAATTGGATGCAGAGATTGAATTAATATCTATATTATTGTCATAGGTTTAAGGGAGAAATAATCTGTGAATATCGCTAATGTTTTGTCAAAATCTAGGTCAGAGCCCTTTTCTGATGTGGATTGTGATCTCAGGATCTTGTAAGTCTGAGGTTTGATTATTGTCATTACTGTCCATAGGGAGAGCTTCCATCGCTTTATTACAAGTTATGCAGTTGTGATTGGTTTATGATTTTAATTGACACGCCTATTTAGTTTGTGATCAATTTTTTTTTGAACAGATCCAAGTGATTTTAATAATCACCATACTGTAAATATGACAAATGTCTTTAGCCACACTCACATATTTAATCTGTTGGAACTGGCATATTTTATCCTATTTTTGCAGTCAGTGAGGGAAAATATTCCTTTCGTCTGACTGCGCCAAATCTGTTGTGTTTGGCATATTTTATACTATTTTTCCAGTCAATGGAGTGCCATATCTGCTGAATTTGGTGTACTGTATTTATTTTCCCAGTCAATGGAGGAAAATATTCCTTTTGTCTGATTGTGCCAAATCTGTTGTGTTTGGCTGAATTGCAGGTTTCAGGTCCAAACCAACAGTAATATCAAAAAAATGTGAACACTCACGAAGTTAATATGTATAATTGATTAGAACAAATATACTTACATGCTATACCATTAATAAATACAATGTTACATATAGCTTAGTCAATAATAAGCTGGTCATGCCCGAATGACTGAACTCATTTCCAGCTGTATATATTAGCTTGCCTTGTGAATTCTAATCAAGACTCTTCTGGCTGTACTGGACAGTTTGCCTCAAGTCGGTCATAGTCGTAGCAGCTTCCAATCCTATCATGGACTTACCTCACTGTGTAGACATGATAATGACTATAGTAGAAACACCACAGTTGAAAGTGGTTTCAATTGAGAGTACGTTCAGGTTAGACAGAAGTTATTTCTCTCTGTCTGTCTTGCACCCAAAAAGGCTGACTATTTATTGCAGATCCCCTACTTTACTGGAAGCAATTGTATTCAGAGAGCATCATTGCCTCATGACCCATACTAACCAATGATAGGATTTTATATACGTTTACACATTGGTCGTACTTATGTTTTACCCTTTGGCTATGTTTATACATTGGACTAGTTGGTTTTTCCACATGTTTACATATTGATTAGCAGCAATGAGTGCTCAATCCGATCAGATGAAAGAATCTGGACTAGTCTACTTCTGAAAACTAGGTGAGATATGACAGTCACTTTTTTAATTTCACAAATCGAAATATGAATCTGCCTTTATTGTTAATGAATTATCATTTGTATTTGATTTTTTTTTTGATGCTCTATTAATGTTAGCTGTCAATATATTGATATTACTCCTCCAAATGTTTTGTTTTATATGGGAATTAATATAAACACAGTCATGTAAAATAAAATATGTTAATAAGATGGAAACTAGACTAATCCATTATTTGAAGGCAAGGTGAGATATGACTTGAATATCATAAGTGATTTGAAAAATTTGTAGTTGTTTTGTAATGTACTATTTTGTACCAAATTATAATTTAAACACCCATAATAATGTCTTTACAAACAAAAAATATTGGATGAAAATAGTGTTTCAAGATAACTGGAAGAGGAATGTTTTATTGAGACAAATAAAAAAGATTCAGCAATGTGTTTGATTTGTTGAGAAATGATCACTAAAAAAAATATAGCATTGAGAGTCATGATACCATGAAATATAAATTGTTTAATGACACTTTTTCCCATAGCCCTTTAATAATAAGTGAAAAATTTAAATGTCTTCAAGAAATCATTGCATATATATTAAAATTTTTTATCATCTCTTATATAATGCAGTCTTTTTTTATATATAATTTCTTTATTTTGCTTACAGTTTCGACAGTCCTGCAGTCTTCATCAGAGCTCTCTATTATAGTTGTAAAGAGAGAAGTGAAAGTTATAAAGAGCTCTGATGAAGACTGCAGGACAGTCAAAACTGTAAGTGATTTAAAAAATTTGTAGTTGTTTGTAATGTACTATTTTATACCAAACTATAATTTAAACACCCATAATAATGTCTCCAAACAACAATTATTGGATGAAAATAGTGTTTCAAGATAACTTGGAAGAGGAATATTTTATTGAGTTAAATAAAAAAGGTTTAGCAGTGTGTTTGATTCGTTGAAAAATGATCACTAAAAAAATATAACATTGAGAGTCATGATACCTTAAAATATAAATTGTTTAACAATACTTTTTCCCATGGCCCTTTAATAAGAAATGAAAAATTAACTGTCTTCAAGAAATCATTGCATATATATTAAATTTTTTTATCATCTCTTCTTATATACTTTAATGCAGTCTTTTTTATATATGTAATTCCTTTATTTTGCTTACAGTTTAGACTATCCTGCAGTCTTCATCAGAGCTTTATTACAGTTGTAAAGAGAGAAGTGAAAGTTATAAAGAGCTCTCATGAAGACTGCAGGACGGTCAAAACTGTAAGCAAAATAAAGAAGGAATTATATAAAAAAGATTGCATTAAAGTGTATAAAAGGAGATGATAAATTTTTTTTAGTATATATGAATATATGAAGAGACATGCAAAAAAAGTAAAGGAGATGATATAAGAATAATAAATTGCTAGAAATCATTGCAACAGCAACAAAGTGTAATGTCAGTGGTAATCTCACAAGAAGTAGCAGTGACATGATCATCATATGAAATTTGTTACATACTTGGCATAAATATGAAACCATTTACAGATGCTGAAGTTGTGAAAGAATATTTCATAAATTATTTAATAAATTTAACAATAAAAGTAAAATATTACCAATTAAGAAACTACAAGTCTCAGATTCTACCTGTGGTAGACGCATTGAAGACATTGCGAAACATTTCTGATAACATAATAGAAAATTTGAAAAATTGCAAATATTTTAGTTTGGCTTTTGATTCTAGCACCAATATTTCAGCAATATTACAATATGCCATTTTCTTCAGATATTGTCCTGAACAGAAATCAATTCATGAAGATTTTTTGAAATTTCTTACTATGAAAGATCAAACTAGAGATAGTGATTTTCTGGATAATATTATTTTTCTGGGGAATAATATTGAAATAAAATAATTGATTTCCATGTGCACTAATGGATGTCCTTCAATGATCGGATCTAAAAAAGAATATTTCCCTATTAAAAAAGAAATAGAATTTAACAAACCTTTTATCATTTCATTGTTTAATTCACCAATAAAACTTGGAAGCACATATATCCATAAAAGAAGTGTATGCTGTGATGAAAACCATCATAAACATTGCGAATTATATTTGAGTTTGAGAATTGAACCACAGAAAATTTAAAAATCTTTTGGAAGAAATAATAATTATTGTGATGTATCTTAGCAGACTTTGGTGTGATGGCTAAGCAGTGATAAAGTTTTAGATCACTTTTTTCAATACAGCACAAAATTATTTCATTCTTACAAGAAAATAAATTTTATAATGAGTTTGACAATGATAGATGGTGGTATCATAGGTTTTTTATGTGGCATTACAGAAAAACTTAATGGTCTTAATATTAGTTTACAAGGCAAAAATAAAATTATTTTGTGAGTTTGAAGAAAAACTAAGTATTTATTACCAAGAGATAAAAATCCATATACAGTACTACATTTTCCAATAATAACAAAAGCTAAGCAAGATGGTATTGACATTTCTCAGAAACCTATACCATCATTTCAAATTATTTGGCTGTTTTATTGAAAGAATTTTAAAGCAGATTTCAAGATTTAAGAAATATCAAGAGTTGTCTGTTACTTATAGAAAATTCCTGGCACTTAGAAATAGCAACTATTATACAATTAGCTTCATTTGGACATGATTTTGTTAGACTAATTGACAAATTTGTTGAATTTAAAAATATGAATTTGGAAGTTATTTTTTTAAAAAAAGGGAGGGAAGGAATATATGGAATTTTGGAAATTAGTGCCTGAAAAATATAAAACTCATAAAGTGTGCACAAATGTTGCTCAGGTTGTTCGCATTGACATGCCTTTGTGAATCAAGATGATTCAAAAATGAAATATGTGAAGATGTATATAGAAACAAGAATATTGATTCACAGCTTGATATATTAAGAGTAGCACTTATAAATCTGATTTATCTTAAATTTTGTAAAAGTTTGTCTTAATATTAAAAATCGCATTAATATTTAAATAAATGTTTGGATCAAGGTTTTTGTTTAGTAATCTAGTAATCATATGATATAGTACAATGGTTTACAATCTATGGTACATATAAATTGATGAGTCAAACATTTTTTCATATGACACCAACTGGTTGCTGACCACTGATGAAGCATGTTGTGGCCTGCTTGATATAGCACACAAATGCATGTGGCCTGGGGAAAAAAGATTTGAGTATGGTTGTTGTAAATGTCTCAACTGCCAAAAACATTTCCATGTAGAATTGATAGTATATTAAACAAATTATGCCAATTTAGAATTTAAAAACTAGTCAAAATTAAAAATTCATAACTACTTGTCACTTTGAAGACTGTTTTCTCAAGTGCAGTTTCTCTGTCTAAGCAGTAGAACCAGTGGTTGTGAAATTTTAATTTTGGATCCTTTTTAATGCTGAATTAATACAATTTATTTATTTGATTGACTAGTTTATTGTATTAGATATAGTGTGTATTTATATATAAATATTTTTTTCAATTGCAGATACATCCGTGTATTGGAGCATGATAAAAACTAATCAATGGCTGGATCCAGTATTACCAAAGAGAAAGATTTTTTGGCTTGGAGTTAAAACATCTTTATTTATAATTTTGGCTTTTTACTATCAGCTGCATTTAGATTCTCAGATTGCCATACAAAACTGTTATGATTACAGATAGAAATTGTGTGCTGCTCAGCAGAAGTCATTTACAGAGTGCTGTGATGAATTCTCCAAAAGTTGAAATGCCCAATAATGTCATTCAACCTCCATATCCAATTTTAAAATATCCGTTAAAAGAAAAAAGCAGACGTGGGCGAAAACCAAAATATAACCAACAGCCTTTTCAAAGGAAGTTTAAGTATCCAGGTTATGATATAAATTTCACTGTATTTACTAATTGGTTTTCTGCTGATGATAAAATAGCACGGAATCCTTATGGTGATTCCAATTTTACACAGCTATATGGTTTTCAAAATCCTATGTTTTCTACTGTTCAGGGTGAACTGACTCCTACTCCAATAACTAGCGCTCCTAATCGTACACGTTCTATTACTGGGGATAAACCTTATAGATGTGTCGTTTGTGAGAAAAGATTCACACAATTAACTGGCTTGCACAATCACGTGCGAATTCATACTGGTGACAAGCCATATGCGTGCACTCAATGTAGTTCTCACTTCACCCAGTTGTCAGGATTACAGAATCATATGCGTCTTCATACTGGAGAAAAACCTTACAAGTGTGTAGTTTGTGAAAAAAGATTTACTCAATATACTGGTCTGCAAAACCATTTAAGAATCCACACCGGTGAAAAGCCTTACAACTGCTTACAGTGTGCAGCTAGTTTCACACAATTGTCAGGGCTTCAGAGGCATTTACGTGTTCATAGTGGTGAAAAACCATATAAATGTCTTCACTGTAATTCCTGCTTTTCTGATTCGTCAGGATTAAAAAATCATATGCGTACTCATTCAGGTGTTAAGCCTTATCCATGTAATCAGTGTAATTGCAGTTTTTCTCAATTGTCTGGTTTGAAACATCATTTACGTTTACATACAAAACAGATTGACTATCCTTGTTCTCAATGTCATCTATCATTTAACCATTTGTTAGAATTGCAAAATCATTTACGACTGCATATGGAAAAACCTTATAAATGTACTCAGTGTGAATGCGTTTTTTCTGAATTATCTGAACTTCAAAGTCATGCTCGAAATCACCCAGATGAAAAACCATTCATATGCATCCCATGTAATTTAAGATTTGTTAACTTAAAAGAACTTGAAGAACATTCTAAACTGCATACTCTTGATAAACCTTTGTCACTATCAAATTCAGATAATCTTAACCGCATAATAGCTATACCAAATGGTAACATTAGTGTTGATAAGCCATTTATATGTGTTCTGTGTAGTGCAAGATTTATTCATTTACCTGGTCTTCAAAATCATATGAGGATTCATGCTGGAGAAAGACCTTACTCATGTTCTTTCTGTAATAAAAGATTTACTCAGCAATCTGGACTACAAAATCACATTCGTGTTCATACTGGAGAAAAACCCTATAAATGCATGGTTTGTGAGAAGAGATTCACACAGCTATCTGGACTACAAAATCATATTAGAATACATACTGGAGAAAAACCTTACCGCTGTACTCATTGTAATTTGAGCTTTACTCAACTCTCAGGAGTACAAGCTCATCTCCGTATTCATGAAAATGGAAAGCAAAAATTTAGTCAAAGTGATTTAATTTTTAAAAATCCAGTAGGACCAGCTTAACAAAATCATTTTTTATTAAAACTGATTTACATAATTTTGAAAGTTGAATCAAAATCTCATGAAAGTGAAACTTAACAAGAATTACATTTTTATGTACATTAGTATATTTTTATTTTAATGTAAATTTGTTACTCCATATTGGAGGTTAAAAAGAAGTACCTCTAACATGGTGCTTGTCATATTAGAAAAATATTCTTCATAATGAAAGGGTGTGAGAAATTTCTAAATTTTGATGGATTATTCTGAAACAGTAGAAAATGTTTGTATTGCAATCAAGGAAATTTGCTTTTGTCTGCTTTATCTTCAGAATTGTAGTGTCTTGAATTTTTTTATGTATTCGTTATTTGTGAATTTTTTTGTCAGTATATATACTGTATTTTGTGAATAATTTTTCTATATCATATTCATAAATTAATTTTTAAAATTGGAGTTATTATCATGAAATAAAATATGAATTCAAAACATATATATATTTTTTTATGTGGAGAAAAAACAATCCAGTAATAATATATAAATTCTGTAAGAAATAAATCTTGTAAATATAATTTTTGTTAGTAGAATATATAGTTATATAAAGATACTGGTTTGGAAGTAAAAATAGCGTTCCATAATTTTATCTTTTATCCTTTAATATGTTAATTGCAGCTTAATGAAGTAAAAGTTAAAAAGTAGTATTAATTAAAATATAATATATACATAATAATAATAAAAATTCAAAATGTTTTCAAAAACCATTTTAAATAATCATAAAAGAATAATAATTTAAGATTCAATCTGTAATAACAATATCAAATAAAATACTTCAATATAATTATTTATTTTTTAAAAATAAGTCTATTACAAGTTTGTAAATATTTACAGAAATAAAAGTAATGATTAATAAACCAATATAAGAAACATAAAATTCATCTGAATAATTTGCCTCAACCATGCAAATATATATAAAATAATTACTGATAAACAACATACTGTATAAGTATTGATTAATACTGGAGAAATAGTGCATTTATCACATCGCAATAATGGCTTAAGAAGTCCATTGCAGTGAGAAGTAAAAATTCAGATTTTATGAAATCAACATCTTGTAGATATAAAATAACAAGTCCAAGATATTAAATATAATATAAATTATTGGAATTACGGTAACTTAAAGTAAGCCAGAAAATCTGGCATTGAATATTAAATAATATATGGTTTTTGTATAAATAATAAGTCTTATAAATTCAGACACCATGTGTCACAATATGCATTTTTTCTGTAGCCATAAAAATTGATGAACAACAAAATTAGCCAAAGGTATTATTCAAAATATTTGAATTAATTATAAATTTCATGAGGATTAGTATGCTTATTTATATTTAAAATTTTATTTATAATTTTATTTTTACTAGTGTTGTTTACTTTTTTGTTAAAGGTCTCCTACAGCATTAGGAATCCTCTGGATATCAGAACCATTATTATTATCATCTATTAATTTGCTATTAAAAGAATTAAAGACTTATCTTGATTATAATCATGTATTTTGTTTTGGGTTGATTTGTATAGAATAGAACATGTTTCACTTTGAAAAATATTACATTTAATGATTCAAATTGGAAATGTTTTTGATGTTTAAAAAAGATTAAATAAATAATAATTTATTTATTACAATAAATATTTAGTGAGTATTCTTACCCCAATCATATTATAATATTTATAATTTTGTGGAGTACAACTATTGCTTTTTAATGAATTGTGATTGAAAGTAAAAACGCTTATTCAAAAAAAAAAAATATTTATTGCAGTTTATCAACAACTGCTGTAATTATGCTCTCAATAAATGAATAATAAATAATGCTTATCAAGGTCTATTAATTCTTTTTTGTATAACAATTCATATAAAATTTGTGCTGATTCAATTTAAACTTGATGGACTATTGCTGAATATACATACAAGCTGAGATTAATAATTGTTTATATTCTAACATTTAATGTCATATCATATTTCATTAAACCATCCAAGATATTTTATGGAAGAAATGTCAGATGTATTAAAAGATTCCTTTGTCAGTTATTGTAAAATATATATTTATTAAGGATGTACATATCTAATAAGCTAAAATATATTTCTGTATTTAATAAGTTATAAGATTAATCTAAAGAGAAAATAAAAATAGTCACAATCAGATTAATTGGAATTCGGTCAAAATGCAGTTAAGCAAATCATATAGTTTACAAAAGATTACCAGAAGTAAAGAATAAACAATCAGATAATGAAAGGAATTTTAATTAAAACTAGTAAAATACTAATTAAATTATAGAGCAATGATTGGATAAAATAAATACCACCCGGATTTTCCAAAAATGGACTACTCCAGAAAAGCAAAAGGGACTGGAACACATAAAAATGTGTAAAAAGAAAAGGCAGTGCATGTTTCATTGTCTGCGAGACAACTATTCTACCAGAAGAAACAGCAGAAGATAACTAGTGGCAGAGGGGTCATTAGACACCCAGGATCTTGGCTCCTGAAGATTCGATAAGTTGATTAGGCTTTTTACAGATCGCACTGATATTATTTTGAATGCCTCAAGGGCCCCCAGATTTGAAGATCAGTTATTGTGTAAAGGTAAATGTTTTCTACCTTGTATTAATTAGCGAACAGATTTAGTAAGCAAAAGGACTCTTATTCTTAGTTAATTTATGATCAGATATAAACTATCCTGAAAAGCAGTTGAACCTCATATATCTGCCTATATGTATTTGTTTGTACATGTATAGATTTGATTAGCATTTGACTTTATGTAGCTGCATATATATATATATATTAAAGTATACATATATCAACTAGATTAGCATTTGGACTTTATATTTGCTATATTTATGTTTCATTGTGTGCATATAACTACAACCACATCAGGTTAATGTCTCATGCATTTGCACATCTTACTTGTAATATTATTATTAATTAGATAAATAAATTGTTATTCTTATTCCATGATTAACAAGTTAAAACATAGTAAAACTTGTCACAGTCAGTTAGTTTGAACCTAGCGTTGAGAGAAAATTAGTAGTTTGAAGTCAAATAGGTTTTGAAAATTTTAAAATATCTGAATTATGGCAAAACTCTATTGAAAAGCTTGGTGTAGGAAAAGTCCACCAAATGCCCTTTATACTTATTGCAAGTGGAAAATTTTTTCATTCTAAATATAAGCATAAAGTCGCAGCATTCTTATATTCCTTGGGGGGAAAATGTTATTGAAGTAGTTAATGTTTTATGAACCCCCTATAAATGAGAATGTATTATTCAAGGAATTACTTAAAAAAAAAATTAAACAAATTTTTTAGCCCTCAGCCATCTTGCCACATATCCCAGCTAAAAGCTAAGAAATCAGAAACAATACAATTCAGCCCTGATGATGCTAGTGAAAAGTTGCGGATATGGGGATTTTGTCCAAGAAATATTGATGGATCGATTACTATGAGGCATGTCTGATGATAGGCTTCATCAACAGTTGTTAACAGAAATCGATATAACTTATGACTGTTGTTAGCAGAAATTGATATAGCTTATGAAAATGTGATAAAGAAAAGAATAGCTTATGAGCTAATATTAGAACAGATAAATTGGGCTTTTAGATTTAAAGAGAATATTGATACACAAGTTTTTGATGGATAAAACGTAAAATCTGCATAAACTTGAATTCGAAAAGAAAGACAAAACTAAATGCTTCTGCTGTGGGAAAATTGGCCACATAGCAAAAGTCTGTAAATGGAGGCAGGAAACTTGTTTCAAATGTGGGAATAAGAGGCATTTAGCAAGAACATGCAGAAAGGGTAATGCTGAAACCCAAATGATGAGAACTCAAGAGCAGAAAAATAGGAGAGGTAAATCCTTCAAGACCCATGTAATAAAAAATGTGGAAATTGAGACTGCAATAATTCATGATGGAATTGTAAATCTGCGATAAAATATTACTATGGAGATAGATAGTGGCTCAGGTATATCCATAATATCTGAGGCATACTGGTGAACACTATTAGCCACCAACCCCACCATTAAAATACAGGAAACTGACTTTTAAGGCTCAGAATGTGCGCGGAAACACATTGAAATTATTGGGGCAAGTAAAAGCTCCAATTAGATACCAAGAAAAAATAATAAAATCACCATTACATATTGTTAAAGGGAAAATTAGCCCTATAATAAGAAGAGATTGGTTTCGAGCGATATGTATACAAGTCCATATAGTGAAAAAAATCTCCATAAAGTATGAAATTCAAAGTAAATACTCCGATCTATTGTGAAAAATTGGAGTTAATATAAATGAGCTCAGCAGAGATAGAGTTAATTGAAAATGAATGCCTGCTTATCTGTAAACCATGAACAATTTCTTTGGTGCAGAAAACAAAAGTTTGAGAAAATTCAAGAATTGGTCAATAGGGTCATTTTGATACCTGTAGAAATATCAAATTGAGCCATGCCTATTGTCATAATTACAAACCCAATGGGCAATTATTTAAATAAGATGGCATATCTTGTACTTAATGTGAGATATTGTGTAGCTTGAAAATGCATCACATTTTGCTAAACTAGAATTAAATTCTGCTTTCCATCAAATGCCAGTGACAGAAACACAGACTTACATACACATAAAATTTCTGTATGATGTTTTTCGAACTACAACATTTCTCATTAAGATTCATTATTGTTCCTTTGTTGAAATGAAAAAAGTTTTATATCATCATCATAAACCATTATCAATCCACTACAGGATGAAGGTCTCTCCCAAATTTAATTCATCATCTCTGATCTTTAACTTCTCTTCTCCACATCGCCCCTGCACACTTTTTTATTTCATCCATCCATGTCACATGTGGTCTCCTGGGTCTTTTACTATCTCTTGGAATCTCGTTTAAGATTTCAATTGTCCATCTATTATCATCTCTTCTAGCAATATGTCCAGCCCAATTCCACTTTTAATTTTTTTCAATGAGATCAGTAACACCTGTTTGTTCTCTTACCCATATATTGTGTTTTTGATCTCTTCTTGTCACTCCTAACATACATCTTTCTATACTTCTTTGAGTGGTCTGAAGTCTCTGCATTGCTCTTCTATTAAGTGTCCAAGTTTCAGATCCATATGTAAGAACTGGCAAAACACACTTATTAAAAACCTTATATATTATATATTGTAACCGGATGGACACCCAACCCCACTCTTGATTGGTTTTATTTCCTGATGAATATATTGCAGGAAGGAACTATCGATTGACATTCCCCAATGCAGATGTCACCTTACCTACAACAATATTTCCTGCTCATCAGAGGATGTAGCACCATAGAGACTGGAAGCTTCTAGAAATTTATCTGTTTGGTTTCCCAAATGGCACCACTAGAGTTCCATCTCACTACAACCTTACTTACCATCATCTGGTTATGCCGAACATGGTTCAGGAGGCATGAGATTCTTGGAGCAAGATGCAATGAATAACTAGTGAAGCAAAAATGGAACTAAACAACTAAAATTAATTTTTGACAACAACAATTTTATTTAACAATAACTCATTTGCAAATCCTAATATAGATCATTCATATCCATGTGTAGATTCATGTCAGTTCAATGAGAAGAAGTCTAGAAGCATTTTATTTAACAATAACTCATTTGCAAATCCTAATATAGTTCATTCATATCCATGTGTAGATTCATATCAGTTCAATGAGAAGAAGTCTAGAAGCATTTTATTTAACAATAACTCTTTGCAAATCCTAATATAGTTCATTCATATCCATGTGAAGATTAATTTTTAATTCAATTATGAGAAAAAGTCTAGAAGCATTTAAACATTTATAGATCATCATCATTTAATTAGTCTAATATGTAGCACTTCAAGCTTTATAGATATTTATTATTTAGTCAGATATAGACATGTATTTTTACATAAATTCTTATGCAGTCAGATATAGACATATACTTTTACATTGATTTTTTTACTCAGGTAAACATAAAATTCATTGTTTGTAGATATTTATTAATCAATCAAACACAGATGTATATTCTTACACAAGTTTATTATCAACCATTCCATATTTGTTATCAACCATTCCATATTTGTAGAACATTTATAGTTTTCATTTGATTATTGTAATTATGTAGTATAGATATTTATTGTTCAGTTAAACATAGACATATATTTTTTACAGATAAGTTTGTTATCAGTAATTTCATATTTGTAGAACATTTATAATTTTGAACATATAACACAATTAATGTTTTCTTATTATTTTCTATCATGAACTTTATTATAAAATTGATAATTGATAGGTAAAACATTTTACTATTATAGAATTAATAATTTAATTATTTTCTAATGCTTACCTTTTAACTAGGGTCTTCATTTACTGCTGTTTTCTCCAAATAATTGGGGGGGGGGTCAGTCTTGAACGAATGGCACTGAAGGCTTGGAGTTCACATGGTGGGAAGATGGAGAGGACAAGCGGTCTCTAGCCGATGACAGTCATTTTAGGGTTTTTTATTAGGCTGTTTGATGATCTCATTTAGTCACCTTTTAGTACTCTTGTAGATCTTGTGTCTCTGAATCAATTAACTATAATAATCATCTTCTGGTGATTTTTCAGACTATTTATATTTTTTCCTCTCTGACAAATGGATTCAGCTCATGTGTTTCTTTTCTCCCATTGGTAGCAGCTTTTTCATCCATGTCCGTGTTTTTTAACCCCCAGATCAGACTTAATTTGTGACTGTTTTTGAATATTTGCCTTCATGTATTTTTGAATCTTAATTTTGTATTGCCTGCAGCAATTATTTGAAACCTTAGAAGTTTTCTTCAATCTGAGTTCCAATGTTTAAAGATTTTTATTTAATTGATCTTCAACTTAAACTTATTTGTTTTAATAATGAAAGATTTACATTTTTTTAATTGCAAATATAAATGTACTTGCTTTTTACTTTTTCATTTTAAAAGTTTGAAACATTTTTAATTTGACTGAAATGTTATGAATTAAATTTATCATTTTTAATTGTATTCAAATTTCATTACTTCTTTTTTTTTTTTTTTAAAAAAAATATTAGTTTGATGGAAGGAGATCTAAATATATATATGTGAAACAGTGTATCTGTTTCAATATATTAGTGATAATTGTCCTTTTTCAAAAACTTGAGACCATCATAATCCATTCATTATTAAAGTGTTAGAAAATGAATTATTGGATGAATCATTAACTCATATAGGCATCATATTTCTGTCCTGATGTTTTTATAATTACATTTCTGAACAAGATTCATAGTAAGTAATTTGACACAATTTGTAAATAATATGGCTATAAGTAATTGTTCTTTTTTCAATAATCCTCTTCAGTAACCCACTAAGCAAAATTTTGACATCAAGCTTTTTGATTGATGACAAAAAAATGAACTGTTATCATTTTTAAGATTTATATGGCTATTAATTATGTAAGGTCATTTTTCAAAACATTGTTATTCTGCAAAACAATTTCATGAATACCGATTAATGCAGAATTGCAAAGACTTAAACTGCCTGCCAAATAAAGATTTATATGTCCAAAGAGGTTATTTAATTGTTGGAATTCACTGTGATCTAGAGTAAACACAGATTCACAACTGCACATTTGTCAATGAAGACATTTTTCTTATATAGTATAATACGTTTAAGTATCTTATGTTGAGAACCATGCAAGAAAAATAATTAATCAACAAAATACATGAATATCTTTATTAAATTAACTTATTTTTTGATTTTAAATAAGAAAATATTGTTTTTACTTGTTATGCTTTGTTCTTAATATACTTTTTTTCTTTTTATATATATGTTATTTATAAATTTATTGTATCTAGTAAAGTAAACTTTTTAAAATAAAAAATAATTCTATGTAGACCATAATATATAAAAATGTTAAGCATTATACTCAAAATAATTCAGCCAAATTTATAAACTTTATCCATTATTCTAACAGATAATGTAGATCTTTTAACCTTAATATCATTATAATATCTTAAATGCAAATAATGTCAATATCCCTATGTACCAGAATTAACACCAGGTGAAAATTATCATCTTTTTTTAAAAATCAGATTAAAAATTATTCACAAAATTAGGAGGTGATTTGAATTTCGATTTCTGATCAATTTAAAATATAAATACATAGAAATATCAAAATCATTTTTGATCTGAACTTGATATTACAAACTGATTTGAAATCACAATAAAAATTATTCATAGTGATTTGAATTTTTTATTCTTACTGTTTCATAGAATGCTTCAATTAAATCCAGTCTAATCATTATAATTTCAGCCATAAGACTTAGTGATCATGATAAAATGTATGATGTATTCTTGATGAATAATAGTTTTTCATCTTATATAAAGTAATATTTAGTACGTTAATTTGTGATAAATTGCTGAGAGCATTTAGTAAACTGTTATAGTAACCTAATTCAAAAATAAAGCAAATGGTTTATAATCTTGCTATATTTTATTAATTTTGTCTATCATTCTTAAATAAAAATGAATTTTAGTGCCATTATATTATTTTGATAGAAGATTTATGTCTCATTTCCTTACAATAAATTTGACAGCATAACAAGTTTTAATTAATTGAATTGAATTATAATAGTATAGTGAAATACTCCTTAGTGTGCTGGAGGAACTCCAAGTGCCTTCAGCATACCTTCAGATGATAGAGAACCTGCTTCACAATCGCGAGGTATTTTTCTCTCTCGATGGTAGAGTGGCTCCAGGATTTCGGCCCTGTTTCCATTCCTCAGGGCTCACCACTAAGTACTCCTCTTCACAGCCTATGTGAACCCATTACTGCTAAGCATTGAGGCTGTCTTTCCTGGGATAGCCATCCCTATGCTGAGGGAGAACATTCACCATATTTCTTATATGGATGATGTGGTGGTGTTCCTCTCATCTCAGGATGAGTTCACTAGCCTCGAGGAACTCCTGGTTTAATTCTCACACAAATTTGGTCTCAGAGTAAACCGAGCGAAATCGGCCATATGGTCAATTCTCTCAGGCAAGCAAATAGGTGGGTTTGAAGCCCCCCCTCAGACATTTCTAGGCTTCCCTCTAGCCTCCCCTCATCTATTATGAGAACTCAAAGCTTCCTTATTAGCTAAGGTCAATTCAACAGTAACATCACTATCTAAGGACTACCTGTTCTTGTTGGGGAAGGTAGCACTACTTAATGCTATAGTATTGCCCAAAATAACATTATCTAGCAGGATTTTCCCCCACATGCAAGTTTATCCAAAAAATTGAAACCTTATGCAGAAAACTTTGCTGGGGAGGCAAGACTCCCAACATCAGCCTCAACGTATTACAGAAACCCAAGTTTCTTAATGGCCTTAGCCTTCACTCGCTGAAGATTTTTTACTTCCAACGAACTCATAATATACTATTCAAGATTTCAAGATTTTTAAGGACAATCCCGATATGGAGTGCCCCTTCCCCATGGAAAAAGTAGAGCTTACTGATCGACCTCTGCCTAGATGGAGAAGCATTTGGTTACAAAAGCAAGTCACAGCGATTATTCAAAACTTCCCATCATCGGGTTCCCTTTTTCAGGGGAAATTATATTGGGAAGTTTATTGATTAATGTTTCCCAGAAAAACTAAATCTGTTAATATACTCCCAATAGGAATCTCGATTTTCCAAATTAACAAAATTCATCAAACTGAGTCCAAAATTTGTTGATTTTTTAATAAAAATCATCCTTGCAGCACTCCACACTGGGGCCTTTCTCCACTACCAAAGGGGTTACAACATCAACCCCCTTTGTCCCCTATGTAACAAACAGGAGGAGTCAATTGACCACATTCTGGATCAATGTGACTCATGGACTTATCTCTGTAATATAGCGTTAGACTGGATATATGGCAATAACCCAGCTAACATTTCTCATAAGGCCACAATAAAAAAGGGTCTATTCAGAACAATAAGACTAACCACTTTCATTAACTTCTCAATTTGAACCGCCAGATGTAGCATGATATTTGATCATGGCTGTGATGACTCAATGGTTAATTGATTTTTCAAATCCCTCCACAAGATAAAAGATGAGGATAAATGAACTTGTCAGCCTTGGGTAATTGATCAAACCTGGAGCCAGATGAGGCTAGAGACTTAATTCATGTATTTTTTAGGCCTAAAACTGGAACTTTCTCCCATCCACTGAATAAATAATATATCCCATCTTTCACCTAAGAATAATCTAAACTTTAACTATGTAGATCTTGCATACATCCTATATACATGACTTGCATACCACATTTATATGTATACATTGAAACTTTCTTATTGACATAATTTTATGCTTTCATTGATTTCTTTGTATCTACTCTAAGGTGTAAATAAAGTTTAATTTTGAAAGTATAGTGAAATACTCCCCCCCCCCTTTAATTTGTTACACACAGCATGAAAACATTAGAGTCTATGTTGGATCTTAAATCTACGTCCAACTTTCTATTTAAAAAGCTACTACAATATTTCAAGGGATTCACATTCTTAAATTGATAACTATCTGCCAAATATAGCTGAACATTTTTCTTCCATTATTAGCTGATAAAACATTTGATGTTTTTCAAAATGTTAATATTTTAAAGCTCATCTCATGAATTAGTTAAAATAATATAATCATCATTATGCTGTAAGTTAAAAATTTCATTATCAAACAACTTATTTCAATATATCCATAGAGCATAAGGGAATAAAACTGGTCCAAAGGCCGATCATTAAAAATAAAATTAGAGTTAATATATTTTTTGATTTATAAATAATATATAATTCTATTTATTACCAATTTTCATTTCAAATTGAGTTCATTTACGTCAGGCTTTCTCTTCAAGAATTTTGCATTGCATTGTTAATACAAAATACTTAAATTATATATTCTATTTTAGGTAAAAAAAAATTATTAGTTTTTGATACGAAGTTGCATTCACCAAAAATTTATAAGAACTGACAAAGAAATTATTTTACTAGTATTTAGATTGACTGTATAATTATGTCATATCTGGGATAAATTTAGTCTATATCTTATCAATTTCTGTGGTATTTGTTGGAAAGAGTAATCAATTACTGGCTATTTTACTACAACAGTTTTTTTCCACAAATCATTCTAACTTATTTAAAAATATTCTGGCTTATCTTTGAATATTAGTGCCATTTTTCTTATAAAAACCTTAGCCATATCTTAAGTTTTGTTTGGTAAACGTGTTCATAGTGACCTTCACATTACCACAGTATGATAAACAAAATTATTATTGCATTGATCAAACGCAATAAAAAATAGCTTCTGCATCAATTTGATTTCTGTTTAGTGTTAGTAGGGATATTCATATGAAGATTTTTGAATCTATCATTCTGTAAAACATCTAGATTTTATCAACCAGTTCATGTCAGTTTATTTGGTATTACTGAATTGTCATACACCATTCTTGCATTGCATAAATAATATGTATAAAAAATGTTCAATTATATTAAAAATTCTTATTTCCTTTATCAATTTTCTCATCAATATTTCAAATCACTAAAGAACTTGCATAGAATTCATCTTTATCTTTTGCATGATTTATGTTTGATTTATGATTTATATGGATCCAATTGACTCAGAAAACCTAGGATCTTTCATCTCACATAGAGATAATAAATGACATATTCTTCAAAACAGACAATATTGTTTTCTTCAAGAATTTATTCACATAGCAAATACCAAATGAGTTTTCTCAAATTTGCTTACAAAATCATTTACATTCTGATATAAAACCTCCATAAAAATAAGCTCCACAATCATAAAACTCAATCATTTTTATAGATTTATTCAATTCAGATTCCACTTGCTTACAAAAATAAAAATCAATGCACTTTTTAAAAGCACACTGGCATCTTTCAATCTTTGAGAACTCTTATTTCTCTTGAATGTTTTCAGAATGTTTGAACATGCTTTTTCCTTCAGAATATTTAATATTAGGAACCTTCATGGCCATATACTATGACCATAAGATATCAAAATATAATAAATTAACTCAATTATAATACAATTGTCAAATTATCATGTCTCTTTATTTACGTTTTTGATAAGTTGGTCAAAATGTATAAATGTTGTAATGTAAATATACTTTTCTTCAAGATTTGCCCTCTACCCAATCTTGAAGCCACAGTTATGTTAGTAATATTATAATTTATAATAGAATATGTTATTAGAATTATTTCTTAATATTAAAGCAAATTTAATTTACAAATACTTTTCTACAGTGCTATTTTTATTTTGCAGATTATAGAAGGTTTTTTGTGTTGGCATGAAATATTATAGCAGAGAAGATAAAACAGTTTTTCCTTGAAACTTAAATATATGATTCCATCAATGCAAAATTTCTTCAATCAGGATTATGAGTATAATAAAAGCTGTGCTCATTCTTTTATGCATACAACTTAAAATTTTAGAAACAATAATGATGAAACTATTAAGAGATCTCAGAATATGTACCTAAAAAAGTCTAAATCAAGCTGATTCAAGGGGCTACTTTAGTTTTCTGAAATCCATACATTAAATATTAAAACTGTATTATATAGGGGGTTTGAACACATGCATTCCATCATCAGATTTTCAATGAAATGGATGGCTGAAGAGTTGTGGGGTGGGGTGGTTTGAAGCCTGTCCATTAAAATTTGAAGATTGGCTATCTTAATATAAGCTGAGCTTTGATTGTATGTATGTGTGGAGATGATAATCTGGACCAACTGATGAGTGCTGGTTTAGCATGAAATACTTATATTGGTTATTATTTATCTTTTCAACATATGTGTGATCAAGTGTATCAGCAGTGTGAGATAGCATGGATAGTTGAGGGTCATGTGAAAGTCTGTGTTCAAGCCCCCTATATATTATATATAAAAATGCAGGTATAAACATGCCTGTACTGTAGAAGAATATATATTAAAATTGTATATAATTAGTAATTTTTAAAACAATTATTAAATCCTTAAAACAAGATAAAACCAAAGATAAAATCTTATCTCATTATCATCTACTATAAATATAACACACTCAAACTTAATTCACATAAATTTATCTATACACCATATACTAAATAGCTGGTAGATATGTGTGTTTTTTTTAACCGTGCAGTATATGATAACATGAAAATATCTATGCTTTTATATTTATTAATAAAGAATGTTATTTTAAAATTTGAAAATATGTCATTGATAAAAATATGCATTCAATGTTATCATAAATTTATATATTTGTTATCAGCTACAGTTAGAGGCATATCTATTATATCATGGATTATTTGACATCCTTATTGGCTTGTAACAAGTGAAAAGTAATTAATAAAAGATACAAAATTGCTATACTTATAATAATGACAATGAATAAAAGTATCAGATAATTTGTTGATAAATATTTAAATCATATGAGGTTTTTTTATCATTGCTCAGGCTTCAATTTTTGTTGCATTAGCTATGCAATTTCAAATGGTTTATTGTTAATGAATTTTTGCATACTATATAAATTGATTAGCATAAGTATTTCGTTTAGACAGAAAAATTTTTACAAAAAATATGCAAACTCACACAAATCATAGATTATGTAAAGATTAGATACAAACAAAGAGATCAATATTAGCCATTGATAGTGCAGATTGTAACATAATACATTTTATAGCTAAAAAGTTGGATTATATTTGATGTTCATTCTGTAAAGCAATTACCAGTTGTTGTTTTTTTCATATGTCAAAATGTCAGCCAGGAAGCGAACCCAGGACAACTGCTTAGAAAGCAGCTATGCTAACCACTAGGCCACCAACGTTTGATTTAAATGTTAAATTACTAATTTTGATTTTTGAGCTTGCAACATTATCATAAATCTCACCAGTAATGATTTTGAAATATAAGTAAGTCTTATCTGGATCACTAAAATAATTCTGATAGGTTCTCTGAAAATGTCTGAATTATTTGCGACTCGATTAAAAGGAAATGTGATATTCTTTATTTAGCTGTATAATAAAATGAATATGACTGACCAAAAATTTAAAAAGAAAATTGCTGGATAAAAATTAATTTCTGATTGTGGTCACTGAGTCATTGGTTCATTTACATCTAATGTACGTATATTAAGTTCTCTGTTCAAAGACGGAGTAACTAAGTGATATTTGCTATTTATTTATTTTATTTTAACAAAAGCAAGCATTGGTGGCCGAGTGGTTAGCACAGCTGCCTTACAAGCAGTTGTCCCAGGATTTGCTTCCCGGCCGACGCTTTGACATATAAAAGAATAAAAAGTTAATTTAGCATTTTAACAATAATGTGATATTTTGAAGAAAATATTTGCATTAAGATTTGAAAAATAATACAAGAATTCAATTAACTATTTGTAATGATATATGTCCATATCAATTCATTTAAATCTATCTAATTTCATGAAGTTAAAACAGTCATTCTAATCTTGAAGATAGAGAGACTGCTTTCTAATGGATACTTTAAATATTGTGGTAAAATATTACCTTCAATTTATTGAAATTTTTTTAAAAAAATATGTGGGTCCACAAAGCTGAGATGCTTAATTATAGGTATATTACTATTATTACAATTTATAAAAAGAGAAAGAATAGAATAAACAACAGTAATTACCATAAAGAATCATATCATTAGTATTTAATAATTTTATTGAATCAGTGGCTTGAGTCATAGGTAAGTGGTTTCTAAAGATTCAATCTGCTTTACTTAAGAAAATCAAGATGCACTTCAAACATTTAACAGGAAAATAAAAAAAAAATAGAAATGAAAATTACATATCATTTTATCAATGTAATTCAAAATATTTGACCAAGTTTATTAAGATTTATGTCAATGTTTGAAAATAATTATCATAGAAAAATATATTATAAAACAAATATATGGTAGTATGAGAGAAATCTTATTCTAGTAATGGAAAATTTAAGATACTTGAAAATGATGATTAACAAAAATATATACTATGATTAACTTTGTTTAGCATTTGTAACAATTTTTGGAACAGCTACAGTTTTGTGAAACAAACATCAAAATATGTCTCACAGAGGAATTTTTCATCTGAACTTACAAGCAAATACAAAAACTTTATCTTCTTACTTCTAGATATCCAATATGCTAATGGTTTCCAATATTCTTATTAATTTAAAGGATGAACTGCAGAATATTTTTAATAGTTGCAAGAAACTCATGTAGATTTATTTAGGTTTAATAATTAGTATCAGCTAGTGTTGAAATAAAAAAATTGACATCTTTTAGATTGAAAGATTTTCAGTACGAGATCATGATAAGTTTTAAATGTCTTAGCAGTTTATTAGGTAAATATGCATATTAAGTATAAAGCATATTCCAATATAGATGAAGTAAGTATATGGAATAATATAATGACTAAATCTTTTGTGTATATAAAGCTGTTATTTTATTAAAATTATTGGAGACATAAATACCATATTGAATAATGTAAAGGCACTGAAAATAATGCTTTGTCATATCATGATGATGTGATCTCTGTTTTCAGTTTTGGAATGTAGTAAGTGATGAATTTACAATGGTAGTACTATAAGAGCACACATGTGAATAAATAAGACTTTCTTCATTCTTAGAGTTTTATAATGAATGTGAGTATAACAATGGATAGATAAATCCTGTTTTCATTATGATTCTCACAGACATTATAATAAGATTCAATATTATGTGCTTTTATTAGAAATTTATGGTTCTACATAAAAATGTTAAACCAACAATCTGCAAATCAAAATTTTGCTTAAAGGTAAAAAGAAATGTTAAAAGAATTATTTTACAAAAGTGTTAATAATCATTGAACTCTTTTTGAATGAGCAATGCCAATTTTAATCATAGTAAAACTTAATGGCCATATTCACATTTGTATTACCTTATAAAATCAATCAAAATTTAAACAGGAATATATATCCAATTCCTTATATGAGAAATACTAGTCATCAGATTAAAAATATCTGGAGTACCCACAAATGTAAATGTTTACTGAACATTATTTTCAGTAAGGCAAAAAGCCAACTCTAAAATTTATTCAATACAAAGACCACAAAGGTTTAAAAAATTGAAAACAACAACTTATAATGTTTTGAAAATGGAGTAAGACAAAGTCTTCAAGAGAAACAAAATATTTGCAAATATCAGATTATCCCATTATAAAAATGATTGAAATATATAAATAACAAATAATCCTGATTTTAGAGCAGATGCAGAAAAAGATTGACGGAGAAGGTCAATAACATGTGCTTCCAGAACATTCTTGAAAGGTGAAAGAAATTCCATCAATATCTGTATAGGCAGGATTGTAATCTGCAATTATTTGAAAGGTATTACTGTTAAATATCTTTACAAAATCTGAACTGATAACTAAACATTTAAGTCTGCATACATTACCTTGGACTAATACCTTATCAAGATATAATTATGTAATGAAACAAAAAATGGAGAAATATGGAAATATCAATAAATTATAAATATTTTGGTGTTAAATTGCACAAGAATTATTAACTGGACAAAAGCTAATAACTCTTGAATATGAATTTAGTAATAAAATGAATACGTAAAAATTTACACTAGGCAAGAAATCTACCTATAGCTTTCACCGGTATATATGGAAACAAATGTTGGCAAATAAGAGATGTCTTTTGGTTGAATGAATTTTTTTAAGTATTGAATTAACATTAGAAAAGTTAATAAATTTGTACAAACTAGTTGAATATTGGCACACTGAAAATACAACTGCAAGAAATAATATTGCAGCATAAGCATGATAACAGTCAGAATTGAGGGGGGTGTTATGAAATTTGTGAGAAACTTCAATAAGAATTAATGAATATTGGAAAAAAAGAAATGGTCATGGAAACATCAAAGTATAGCTTAAATTGGATCATAGGAAGTATATATTTCAACATTTTGATATGCAGTGCTGAATTGATTTTACAGCAAGAATGATTATTAATAGATTGCTGTGATTTTAAGGTATGTGCTAATACAATTAGAGATAAACAATTAAAAAAGGCAATCCTAATATAGTTTTTATGAACTTTATCTAAAACTATAACTCATTTTGAAATATTTAAGATACTGAAAGTAGTTAGAAAAAGACGATAGATATTCTATTAAAAATAGCTACACAAATTTCAAAAACAAAAAAGAACCAATTTTATTAGTCAATATTATAATAAGAACCTATAGATGAAAAAAAAATTGTATACTGCTGCAATAAATATTCATTCAGGCATAACTATTTTTGATATAAAAGTAGAAAATATTCATATATTTAATAATAATTAACAGTTGAGATTTATCACAGCAGTCTAATTAATGGCACATTATGATCAACCTACTATATTGTTTGCTGTATAATTATAAAAAAATCATTATTGACTACAAGTTATAAAAGTTTCATGCTTGCCGAGGATAGAAGGTTTCAATGTTTAAAATACTTAGAGGTATCATTAATATAGTTCTGCACAGGATAATTAAAATGGATAGATGATGTATTATGTTCCATCAGCACACACATTTTAGCAAAGTAGTTACAATAGTAAGATATGAATTGGAAAAAGTTCAATAAAAATAATGAAGATAGTTAAAATTATTGACATTGAAGATGGAGCTATATCAAAAAGTAAACCTTATACCAATGGAAACATTATACACGTGCTAGTTTGAATTTATACATTCAATACTAATCTATTAACAAATTGTATATTCTTATTTAAGCTGTTTTATGTGGAGCTTAAATGACATCTATATTGTATGGATATCCATCTGCTAAGGGAGATGGTGCTAAAATAGAAATATCTTTAAAGTCCACATGAACATCCTTTCAGTCATATATTTTTTACTTACTAGTTTATGATGGATGTTTTACTTAAATATAAAAGTATATATTAATATATATACACACACATGTACATCTGTAAATAAATACATTATATTATCCCTTTGCCTCCTGGCAACATGAAATATTTTTTAGATAATGGTTTACTCAACATTATATCCCTGATATCATAAAAATAGTTGCCAGTGGTTGTAATATAGATAATATTGGAGAAGTAAGACAAACGTATTGGAAAACTGAACTGTATACTTCGGATTCTTGCTATCAGTATAGACAAACAAGAGCTAAAGTTGCTCACATGTCAGCATATGTGACCAGCCACATATAAAAACATTTGTGTAAGGACATTTGTCCTCACACAAATGTTTTTAATGTATTAATCAGACAGATGTGCAAAATAATTCACATCCAGATTATAAAACTGGCCAATAAAAAGTGTGTGGCTGTTTCATTTCTGAATGAAGTATTATATGACTTATATGTGATATAAAAAACCATTATATCTAAAGCTTCTTACAAGCAGACACAATGTTTGAGTCAAATTAAGTAAAAAAATTTGGCTGAAATAAAAGAAATCTAGACATTTCTACTAGCATGAGTCTACAAGTAACTCAGAAAATCTGGCTCAAGCAAAAGTCATCTTATGTATTTCAGGTATCAAAACCACAAACTTGAAAAAAAAAAAAACCAAACAGAAAAAATCCAGACAGCAGCAAAGAGAGATCTTCCCCACAAAAAGTTTTAGGAAAAGATGTCATTATTGTGAGGACATTCATGACTGTATTTTGTTAATTCAAGAATCCTGAAATTTTTTTTAGTAAGATTAGTCACATATAGCAAATGTCTAAGAAATGACTATTAATTAAAACAAGAAATTCAAAAACATTATTAACAATCACAATGAAAAAAGTAGAATTGAAAGAAATAACAGCTTATAAATAAAGGGGAGAAGTGCATAAAAATTGCCAAAAAATATAAGAAGTAAAGTAAGATGATAGTAAATATTAAATAAGTGAGGGAAGCTTTTTTTACTTTTTTCAGCTTATAATCACAAATTTGCTAAGTGAAATTGCTCAAAAAAAAACCATGCTATTACTACAATAAAATATATTAAAATGTTTCAAGGATTTTTCTTTCGTTTTATAATAAAAGAAAGGGTATATCCAATCTGCTTCAAAAGTAGACCACATCCTTTTGAACTAAAACCAATGATTGAGCAAGAACTAATTTACCTTTAAATAAAGGAATCATTAATCTAATGGTGCATGCCAGATAATAAATATCCATTGCACCTCATGATATTTGCATATGTAAAAATTCCAGATGCATGATTAATAAGCCATCATTAATTAATAATTCTCCATTGTTAATGAATAATGGCATTATGCCAGAGCAAATATTTCATAAAACTCATTTCAAGAAATGCCTATGAGAAAATTCTATTGGATACAGAATAAGTTTTTAAGTAAGCTTTAATAAACTATAAATAACCTTTCATGATAAAAAGTCTGGCATTTGATGCATCTGTAGCTTAAAGGTCAATTGGAAGCTGTTATTTTGGTGACTATTATATTTTAATCTCTCATTAGTTGACAAAATTATGTGAAAACAAAAGCATTGCTAAGGAAATATAATGACCTGAATATTAAGTCTAAAAACACCACTTAGAATGGTAAGAAATGAGATATCACAGGTTTAAAATAATGTGTAGAGCAGTTGTAGAAAGCACTTTATTCATATATAAACTGAATTAGCATAATACTTATACAAATTTTTATGAAAAGGGACAACTTGAAATTAATGGCCTCTAGTTTAAGTCTTAGGGCTAGAAGATTTTGACATAGAAAACTGTTTTGTGATGCTTCACTCATCAAAATTAAGGCTGCATCTTCCCATTACAAGAAAAGCAGATCTGAAAATAGCATTCTGTATAAACCTCCGACAATAATTTTGACTTTGTTTGCCACTGTAACCTTATAATAATAGTAAGTTCAGAAATCCTTACAAGAAACCTGAAAGACTGGGCAAATAATATATTCACAGTAGGTTAGTTATAGTATAACTAGGTGGGAATATGATTAAAAAAGGTAGATGTATATAAAACAAAAGATCATATTATTTAAAAGATTATATAAAATATTGTTCTTTACATTTCCATTTATGCAAATGAATTTATTTAAATAAATGCAAACTAGAATGTGGAAAAATTGTTAAAATTTCTTGAAATGATGATCTGATTTTTAAAAAGAGTGATTTTTGAATGAAGAAATTGGAGAAACTGACCTTGAATTAAGTAACACACCTAGACAGATTATCTTCAAATTTCATAATGTAAAAATGTAACTGTAAATTAAGAAATTAAAAACAGTGGATTGCTAAGATAATAAGTGAAAGGAGAGGTTCACCTTTCATTAGCTACTATATTTTTCAAGGAATTGGATGAAAACCCAAACATGATGAATAAGTGAATTGTATTAATGAATATATGTTTAAAATTAATGTATACCTTATATTTTGTTATATTTCTGAATCAACTAGACATCAAAAATATACAAAAAAAAAATTCTTGTTCAAAAACAAATGAGATATTCAAAGCTAATGACTAATATAACAGCTTCGTTTAATTAACACATCACAAGGTTTGTCATGGATTATTTATGGACCCAATTTGGGAAATTAATAGTTATTCAATATCACATCATTCAGGTTAAATAAATAAAAAAAATATGGAAATAGTATTTTATAAAAAAAAAAGTCCCGAAGTTATTTATATAAAAATATAATAGTAATAATACTTCTATTTAACAAATATTTATTTTTTAAAAATGCATTAATTAATAATTGATGAAATCTATTATGAAATTTTTAGGGATACATATTTATTAAATGAATATGATTATAAATATTGACTGTTGTTATGCATTAAGCATGTTTAACTCAAAGCAACCACATTAAGATTTAACTATTATTAATACTTGCTAAGATATATTTCTGCTCTATTTCATGATTCTAATATCTAAATGAAAAATAATTTGAATCATAAAGTAATATGTGTGATTATTGTAACTGTTAGATAATAATAAACTATAATAAAAATAGTTTGAAATAATATTTTATAATATTACAAGTTTATATTTTAACATAAGTGAATTTTTTTAAGATTGTAAAATTCATTATTGAAGATAAAGAAATAGTGTACAAGTATTAATTTATTATTTCTTTGGCATTTTAATAATCATATTCATACTATATATTATATATAATAAAATTAATATTGTTATCAATTACTGTGTTGTTCTTATTATAAAAAATTTATTTATTGCTTTTACTTTGAAGTTTATGCAAAATCTGTTAGTGAATGATGTTGCATTGGGTTTGTTGCACTTATTCATTATGTTACTCTTATTTTAAAATTTGAATATTAAAATTTTAAACACTTATGTACATGCATACTTTCTACATGTCATTGTAACTAGTCAAAAAAGTGGTATCCATATTGTAGTAAATAAACCGTCTAACTTGCATAACACTCATCATTAATAATTTACAAATTCTTTCAGGTTAAAAGCCATATTTGATTCATTTATTTTTCAGTGTGCAACACATATTTCATAACATTTTAAAAACAAATAAGGTATTCATTATATCTATAAAAAGAATTAGCTTTGAGGTTGGATGATGTATAATTTGCATAAAGATAGCCTGAATGTTAGGGCTATTCAATGTTATATTCGAAGAGTGCCCATAACATAAGTTTAAGTATAACTAATATATCATTAAGAAATATATGAAAACCATAAGTACACATTTACACACACACATATATATATAATATTCAAATCAATATATATATATATTAAAATACAGTAAAATTCACATAAATTATTATTTTATTAGAAGTACTTTCGACTATACATCTTGTAGTCTTTATCAATTATATAACATTGAATAATCAAAACAAGACATCCTTTCACAATATCCATTGTTCAATTAAGTTTAGTTCTCCCACAATTCTGTTATTTTAACATTTGATGATTGCCCATTCATTAATATTTGATCAACATAGCCTCTTTTATTTTACATTGTGGGGAATGTTCAATTTGCACAATTTTTATAATCAAATTTAAATCCATATTGACAAGATTTATTATGATCAAATATAATAGATGATGAAAGGTTTACATCTTTTCCTGATTGTTTCTCTTTTTGAATTTTATTCAATATGGATTTAAATTTGATTATAAAAATATAAAAATTATGCAAATTGAATTTTGCCATAATAAACGTAAAATAAAAGAGGCTATGTTTATTTCAAGAAATCATCAAATGTTAATGAATTGGCAATCATCAAATGTTAAAATAATAGAATTGTGGGAGAAATAAACTAAATTGAACTATGGGTATTGTGAAAGGATGTCTCATTTTGATTATTCAATGTTATATAGTTGATAAAGACTACAAGATGTATAGTCAAAGTGCTTCTAATAAAAGAACTATAATTTATGTGAATTTTACTGTATTTTAATATATATATTGATTTGAGTATTACATATATTTTGGAAAAAATGCTATCATCAAACTTAATTTATTATATATATATGTAAGCACATTATACTAGCCATTTGCTTCCTCATTGAGTTAAACTCAGCAGAATAAAATTTGTTTAAAATAATCATGTACAAGACACTTGGTTTTGTTAAAATCTGATAAAATCCAAAGAAAGCTATAAAAGACAAAGGCTTAAAAATATAAAATGACATCTCAGTGTTATAAGAAAATTTATTTGTTGAATAAGATTCATGGTAACTAAAATAAAATTGACATTCTAATAAACAAAAGTATTTGATAACATTTTTATAACAATAAAAAATTGAAAAATAAAGAAGCTCATAAAATTAAATTAAATCATTGAAAATGGCAAACATTTTAGGTTAAATAATGTACCGTTTATTTATATATAGTACAAATTGCTATTTAATATTGTATATCATTTAAATAAAAAAAGAGAGAACCCGATCTTTATTTTTTTTTTTGTAATATAATGTTGTTTTAAAAAAAACGTACAGTGAAAGTTTAATTTTTCTTTTTTTTATATATAATTTAACTGAAATAAATTCAAGGTTGGAAAGGGCATACTGAATAATTGATTCAAATAGTGAAAGGAAATTTCAAAGGTAAAATATTGCTATCAGAAACGACTTTCTGGTAGTAATTAAAAATGGCAGAAATTCATAACGAGAAAAGAGACTTTGTAATAAAAAAATGAGAAATAATGTAGAAGTTTATAAAATAGAACAAAAGGTGAAAGGAATATGCGCAGAACTTCTAAAAAGAATCTGGAGATATAAAAGGACCTGACAGGTTGGAAAAGGGTCTTTGTCTTGTTGTTCCAGAGAGTGTTAAGCAATTTGAGGTGCCTCATATTTTTTTTATAAAAAAATTAATAAAATGTGTCCACTTAGATACGAACTGAAACCACTCTTCATGAGTGAGTAGAACTCTATAGTTTTCAGACACTTTCTCTCGAGAAAAGTCACCTAGATCATCATCTGGCTCTACCTAAATACCGATCGGAGATTTGGAAGGAATGAAACAATAAAAAGAAAACTGCTGCAATTATAACAGAAAAAGCCAATCAGATATTAAACAGATATCTAATAAATAATCAAGCTTTTTTAGATAAATATTGTTTACAAACGTTGCTGCTATGAAAATTGCGGTATAGTAAATCTGAGATTTCGTGCCGTAATATATTATATTTATAACACAATGAATGATAATTATATTTGTTTATATATTTAAAGCTTTCGGGCTAAGATGCTTAAGACTGGCTTATATATATAAAAGTTAAGTTTAAAAAAGGTTGGTATCAACCTTTTCTATCAAAATCTCTGTCTCGTGTCTAAGCTTGATTATTTATTAGATATCTGTTTAATATCTGATTGGCTTTTTCTGTTATAATTGCACATGTGAGAAAAGCTAGCATACTTTCAATTTATTATCAATTTTCAACATGCGATTTAGATAAATATTGTTTACCGTTGCTGCTATGAAAATTGCGGTATAGTAAATCTGAGATTTCTACCGTAATATATTATATTTATAACACAATGAATGATAATTTATTTGTTTATATATTTAAAGCTTTCGCTAAGATGCTTAAGACTGGCTTATATATATAAAGTTAAGTTTAGAAAAGTTGGCATCAACCTTTCTCAAATCTCTGTCTCTTCTAACTTATTATTTATTAGATATCTTTAATCTGATTGGCTTTCTCTCCTGTAGAGGCTAGCATACTTTCAATTTATTATCAATTTTCAACATGCGATTTAGATAAATATTGTTTACCTTGAAGATAGTAAAAGTACAAACTAACTCCCAAACTCCTGATGATTAAACTGAATATATATTTTTCACTGTCTTATGTGTAATTTCTTATCAGATTTTTCAGCTGTCACTAATTACTTTCTGTCATTTTATTTTAAGAGCACAAATCCAGATTTAGTTTATCTGTCTAGTTATTTTATTTTAAAATTTTTTAAATATTCACTACTTAATTATTTTTTCTCTATTATTTAAATAATGTATCACAATTCATTTACATATATACAATTTATTTATTATTTTTATTTATAATTAATATCTTCTCTCCACTTTAAAATCAGAATTTTCTGAATATAGTATGCAGGATTTACTGATAATGACCAGCAGTAAAGTTTCTAATTTCATTTTTTTGTTCTCTATTGATTTTTGTTTGTTTGTCATTCCTAAGAGTTTTCGTTTTCAATAACCACAGGTTTAATCTCTTTGATTCATTTCTGAGTATCAATGTATTTTTTATCATTGCTTTTCACTGCTTACTATAATAACTTCTTTACAATTTATTTTCTGTACAGGTGAACACCTTTTTCAGTATACATAAATATTATTCGTTTCAAATTGTTTTTTATCATGATGGTTGGAAACCCTTTATTAGTTAAACTATTCTTGATGCATAGTTTTTTCTTCACCACATTGTCCTCTAAATCTTTTAATGTCATTAGAAAATAAATATCCTAACTTTGACCATTTATTACATCATATATTTGTGTTAAGTGTATTGCATACTGATGGAAATGTGAATATCTTTCTTGAATTTTACTTGCTCATATTTTATTTATTGTTGGCTTGAGTTATATACTAATAAACTTCACATTTGAATCCTTTATAAAATTAATCAAAAATATTTGGATGAAAACCCAAATTAATGGCAAATAAAATTGTAATTTAAGATAATATGGTTTGATGGCCCTATGTTTAAACTTTGTAATATTTTATCAGATCTATTGCATTGTTTAAAATCTATATTTCTATTAAGCCAGCCCATCATATCGATAAACCAAGATCTTGGTTCTCTTAAATTTGAGAAGAGTTATGTCAATATCATCCCTTTAAGATATATCTTTACATAGTGTATGATAGTCTCCTGTATTTTACCACATTATATCAAAGTCATTTTTTCACAAAACTGTTCTAAATACAGTTCATAATTAGTTTACAGCCTTACCTATTTAATGTTGTAAAATTTATAGATCAAAATACTTTTATCAGATCAATGAAATAAGGCATCAGCATGCTTAATATATTTATCTGACCTGAGTCAATTGATGCCTCAAAACAAGCTATATCTTATCTGAATATATCTTTTATGTAAAGAAGATGCAACAAAGATTTATAAATACTATATTTTTAATAATTATTTATCAGATTGCAAATACTAATTAATTTGAATTATTCTCAATAGAAAATATTTCATTTGCTAGATAGTTTGAAGCTAAAGTAACTAGTCAACCCAAAATCAATTTTAAGCCAGGGATTTTACAATGAGCATTAATAGAGAAATGACAAGTTTCCTGAAATACTCTTACATCTATGTTGTGTCATCAGTTAATTTGTCCTTTTAAAATTGGAGTACTAATTTGAAGAAATTATTTATTAGAGGTATATCTGATATTTCAAGTTGGGGTTTATTTTGCTTGTGTGAATTCATTTATATTGTCATTGTCAGAGATTATATAACAGATTGCATCAAGCATTAAATAAATAATTGAACCCAGAATCACAGAACACTTGAAAAAGTTATTTAACTGAGTGAATTTATTATATGAAAATAAATGACAAATTGATCTACATCATAACCAAAACATTAAAATACCTTACCGTTTCATCCTCAACCTGACAACCTACTCGTCTGTGCTAGGTTCGAACCTTATTTTAATGTTTAAATTTGGTATAAAACTAGGCATTAAAGAACACTATAATTAGATAGGATTGATAAAATTATAGCTTATCACTATCACAAAATATTTCAATAAAAATGTTTTATTATATTATTAATGTCAGAAGTCAATTTATTAATAATTTTTATTATTATTAATTCATATGTGGATATATAATCTAATCTATATTATAATGTATATAGAGATGGCATGATTAAAAATATGTTAAAAGATTTTCTTATTTTTAGTAATTAAAAGTAAAAATTTTGGTTAAGTAATTAAAACAGATTTTTTTTGTTGTAATAATAATTTATTTTAACTGCCACACCTGCAATAGGTAAAAATAAAACTTATTTCAAAATCTAGCTAATTGATAGTTGAAATTGTTTATAACAAGAGGTCTTACAGTAAAATCGGTGGACTGGCACTATTCGATAGCTTAAGGAAAAGTTATAACGCCTCAGAAATCTATCAATAGATTTAAAATCAAAATTGTATATTTTGTAACATTTAAGTAAATTTTAGAGTTAAGAGTTCTGAGGCGAAGTAAATTCCAAAAGTGTAAGTTCTTGGATTACCAAACATATACATAGGTGATATTTTAAACTTGAGATAGTCCAGAACCATTTTATGAAAGCAGTTGTCACCATACTGCATATCAATTTTAATTTTGAAATGTCCGGAAATGGCACTCTTTACTATCCCTCTGTGAAAAGAATGTTGGGATTTACTCCCATCCGATGCCACAACAATCAGAATACCACCAGAAGATCCATAGCCTAACCAAAGCAGAAGATGATGCAAGCCGCCCAGGAAAGCTCACTATCCTACAGACCAAGCACCTAAGTTCCAGCTGAATAATGACCAATAAAATTACTTTCAAAATTGCTGAGCTCTGTGTAATTCTTATATAAATTATAAAATCCAAGATAGCTAACTATCACTAAATGTATCTAAATGTAATTAATTAATTAAACTAAAATAACTAAGTGTAACTAAATGTAAATTTTTTTTCTAATATTAAAAGAATTTCTCAAATTCTATTTAAATTAATATTTTAAAATCTATACATGACTTTTTTACTTTTATAATTTCTTTTCATTAAAAAATGAATTTAATATTTTCCTAATTTAAGTTATATCACTGCGGTTATGTCTATATTTATTTCTTGATTATTTTAGTTTAAATATTTATTGTATCAGTGAGCACTTAATTTCAATATATTTTCAAGAAAGATAGTATTTTAAATATCTCCACATAATTATGTTATAGTGTTATTTGTCTGCACGATTTCGAAATCCTATTTTATAAATGATAATGAATTGCACATTATTAGTAATTAGTTATTGATTTAAATTCGTAATGTGGCTTGTTTTTATCAAAATTTCCCAAACTTACATTTATTTTATATTAAGAGTTAAACTAGCCTTGAGGACATTTATTAGTATATTTTCTAGTTAATTTATTTATTAAATCCATGTAAATATACTTTCCCTCCTAAGATATTAATTAAGCAAGAAATAATAGAATAGATTGAACAGGCAAAAGTAAAGATGATATAACCATTCCCGTCAGTAGCGTATATATTGTGATGATTGCACATACTGCGATCACACATATAGATATTTAACATTTAAAGAATATTAAATATTGTGTTTGGAATATTAAAAAATGAGGTTAAAAAATTATAAACAAAGAAATGTTTTAATTAAGAAAAGAGAGGGAATTAGAATCGAAAAGATTCTTATCTTTTACCCTCCTAAGTTCAGATTTTAGAAAGAATAGAAATATTAAGGTTAGAAATATCGATATCATGTGTTTAGTGTAAGATTAAAAAATGAGAAAGGAAAAATAAATAAAATAGAAACTTAATGATGTAAAAAAAAAGCGATAGTTGAGGAGTTTAATAAAATATAAGTAAAATTTAGAATACAACGGAAGATCAAGATATGTTCTTAAAATTACACATTTTGAGGAAAATGAAATGCATATGTGAATGTATGAATAAAGAGAGCAAGGTTTATTGCATGTCAAAATGAAATAATTTTATTAAAGTGATTGATAAGTAAATGTAAATATTATATTATAAAATTATATCAAATTAAAAGTAATTTTGTATAAGTTGTTGAAAGCATTGTAAAGTAAAAAGGTGTGAAAGAAAAACCAAGCAGGAGATCAAGATAAGGAAAGAATTTGAAAAATAAAGGACATTAATTAATTAATTAAAAAGAGTATTGGTCGAGACTTCAGTGAGGACATTGCTCTGATAAGAAGCAGAAAAATATAATAGAAAGCAGACATAAAAGTTAAATTTAGAAAAAAAGAATAGAAAGCTGAGTCAAAGGACCTCGACATAGCAGACTGAAAGGGAAGCTTCAAGGATGTGTGGCTAAGGGCCAGTCGCGATCGCCGGTCGATCCAGACTCCCGTGCTTTAATGGTTCGCGTCTCGATGTAACAACTGCCGACATAGCGCCTGCCAGAGGGTTCGTTTTGGCCTTGTCCTTGATGTCCAAAATACGGAGGAGTTCCCACAATCAAATCTAACCAAAGAGCGACCGTTCCCTGCTAAAAAAGTGGAGAAATTCCACGGGACGGTCAGCAAGACTCCAAGTTAATTCAAAGACTTAATAACCTAGGTAATTATGTATAATACATTTTATATAACTTATGTGCACATACTTTTAATTTAATGCAATTGCCAATCCCAGATATTAATGAGATAGACATTAATTAGACTCTTTCTAATATTTGGAATGACTATAAAGGGATAATTTATTTTCACAGATTACAATCATTTATCGGATCTTCTATTTTATTTATTTTGTAGCATTCAATGCATTAAATTAAAATTTTTTAACAAAAAAAATTTTAAAGGAGGGGAACGGTGTAATGTGATGATCGCACATATTGCGATCACACATATAGATATTTAATATTCAAAGAATATTAAATATTGTGCTTGGAATACTAAAAAGTGAGTTTAAAAAATTATAAACAAAGAAATGTTTAATTAAAAAAAGAGAGGGAATTAGAATCGAAAAGATTCTTATCTTTTGCCCTCCAAAGTCGGGATTTTGTGAAATGAAAATAAGTAAAGTTAGAAACATTGAAATTGTACATTAGAAATTAAGTGATAAAGAAATATAAATAAAATGCAAACTAAAATATGATTTAGAAAGAAAAGTAAAGTTGGAAAGCCTTAAGCAGAGAAAAAGAAATTTAAAAACATGACCAAAAGATAAGGATCTGGGTTACAAAGTACACATTTGACGATAAAACGAAATGCATGTATGGAGTGTGTATGAAGTGGGATGAAGACAGTAATAGAATGCTTGTCCAAAATAAAAATAAAATAAAAAACATTTATTAAAATCTGTTTAATTAAAATTAAGAAAATAGAAATAAATAAATGTACATAGTGCTACGAGATTGGGTAAAAAAACAAATCTATATATGGCCGAAGGCATAGTAAGAAAAAGGTGTGAATAAAGCGAAAATAAAGGATCAAAAAGACAAAGGACTGTGGAATTTTTTAATTAAAAAGTTTTCAGATATATTGATTAGAGTTAGAGACTTCTTGTCAAGAGGGTGGTGGAAACACTGCTCCGATAATAAGCAGATAGTTAACAAGATATGATTTCTAACATCAGTGCCTCATCGAGAATGGCTGGCTAAGGGCCGTCATGATCGCTTGCCGATCCAGACTCTCTGTGCTCTAATGATTCCTGTCTAGATGTAACAACTGCCAATGTAGTGCCTGCTGGAGGATTCGTTTTTTGCCTTGTCTTTGATGCTTAAACAGAGGAGTTCCCACAACCAAAATCTAACTTAGGAGCGACCTTCCCTGCTAAAGAAGTGGAGAAATTCCACATGGCGGTCAGCAAGACTTCAAATTAATTCAGAGACTTAAAAACCTAGGTAAATATGCATACTACATCTTATATTTCCATGTGCACATACCCTTTAATTTAGACAATGGCCAAATACTTACTTTAAATGATAAAGACATTCTTTAACTTTGTTATAAATACCTGGAATGATGATTTATAAATGTACAATCATTTATAGGATCTTTTTCTTTTATTTTTACTCGTAGCATTATAGCATATAATCTGTTTTTTTATTAAGTGTTAATGATTTAAAGTATTTCTTTTATTGTTAATTTATTCTATTAAATATATTTATTATTGATTTAAATTTGTTTCGTCTCGTTCTTCGCCACTCCAAAATTAATGTAATATGAGGGTTTGGGAAATAATTAGTACTCATTTTGAGTACTGAAGTAACACGTGAAACTAGTGGTGCAGTATATTTGATCCCATTAAAATTTATAAATATCCAAGTGCTGTAACTTTGTTAAATCTTACAGCAATTGAGAGACGGTTGACTGAGAAAAATAACCTGGGCTATACCCGTATAGTATACAGATTCGGCCAAGTATGGATATAGACTCGTTTATATCGGTATGTTCTCTCTGCTTGTGGTAGCGGAAAGTGGACAATCTTGAATTTTAAGAATTCCCCATTATACATAAATAAAAGGGAAGTTAAAGCTTTCGATCGCTGGGTTTCCGTTACATTTTGGGGGCCAGTCCGGGATATCTATTGCTGTGCAATTAGTGATCACATGTTGAATAATTTTATAGGATAACGTAAATATTTTCTAAAAAAAAAGAAGAGTTTTAAAATATATGTGTTCTTAAAATATATAAAATTAGCATTGTAAATCAGAGTGGTGGGAAGCGAAGATGAAGGGGATAAATTTTTTTTCACTTTATAATACTTCATATATGTGTTTCATCGTCAAATGTGTACAAAGGATAGGAAGGGGGAATTTTAATATTAAGAAAGTTTTGAAGTTCGTTGTGACGTGTTTAATAAAAGACCAGAAGTATTCCAATATAATCGCCACGAACAAAGAATTATCTCAAAATAATTACTGTAATGAAATATAAATCGTTTCAGAAAAGAGAAAGGGAGAATAAAAAAGTTTTAGTAAGGTTATAATCATAAATGATAAATAATAAAATAGCCGCGGATCTTAGTTAAGTTGAAGAAAATATATTGTAACGGGCACGAGACGATCGAAAGCTCCAACTTCCCTTTCACTTATATCATGTAATGGGGAATTCTTCTAATTCAAAATCGTCCACTTTCCGCTACCTCAAGCAGAGAGAAATACGGAAATAAATGAATCGATTTCCGTACCTGACCGAATCTGTCAGCTATACGGGTATAGCTTCCAGACTATTTTTCCCAATCAGCTTTCTCCCGACTGCTGTAAGATATTACTGTTACAGCGCTTGGCTAATTTATAAATTTTACGGGCTAAAACACTGCACCATCAACGTTTCACGTGCTAATTTAATAACTAAAAGAATGTCAACATGAATAATAGCTTACCCTCCCCTCTCTAATGTTAAACTATTTTTGGAGTGGCGAAGAACGAGGTGAGACAGATTTAGATAAATTAATACATTTTTTTAATAATAAAAATAATTAGGTTTGATAAAAACAAAGACATAAGAAATATTAACATAAAATTAAACATATTATATTTTGATAGTGCTATAAGGAAATAAATATTTGAAATTCTACCAATACATAAATACTTAAAATAATTAATTGAAATTCTTATAAATGCTTTCACATTTATAATCGTTAGACTCACTGTCTATCATAAGAGAATGTCATTATCATTCAGGAAAGGCATTTGGCCATTGTCTATTGAACTTAAGTGCACTTATGACGATTTATAAAATAATATTCAAGTTACCTAGGGTTTAGTCTTTGAGTTCCTTCCGATGTGGTTGACCGTCATGTGGATTTTCTCCACTTCCTTAGGAGGGATGGTCACCTATCATATTTGGCAGTGTGTAGCTTCTTGGTTATTCAGGCACGGAGGATGAGGCATCACAAGCAGGGCAACTACAGGAATCCACAGGCAGGCGTTACTACAGCAGTTGTCACATTATTGCAGAACCATTGGTACAGACGGTCGGGATCGACCAGCGATCATGAAGGCCTTAGCCAGCCATAGTATGTGAGGCACCGATAGTAGATGTCATATTGGCTAGCTATATCAATTGATTCTTGGAGCCACAAAATTTCACCTTCTCGACTCAAAGTCTCAAGCTCTAATCCTGTTATAATCTCTCTAGCTTTCCACTTAACTTCTTTTTTAATTAAAACATTCCAATGGTCCTTTGTCCTTCGGATTCTTTGTTTCCACTTGTTGTTGACACCTTCCATGCTATGCCTTCGGCCATATTTAAACTTACTTTTTATGATTTTATAGCACTATTTACATTTTACTTATTTCTTTATTTTCTTTAATTAATTACACAAATTTTAGTATATGTTTTTTTTCTCATTTAAATTTAAATTTCGACGATCATTTATTTTTATTTAAACTCATGCTTTAACTATACTCCATAAAACCCGCATTTCGTTTATCATCAAAGGTGTACTTTGAAACATAGATTCTTATCTTTTTGAACATATTAAATTTCTAGGTTTTTTTCTTTCCACGCTACCGAGGTTTTCCTTTAAACTTTATTTTCCCCAAAGTCATATTTACTACATGTTTTTTTTATGTTTCTTTTCTGCTTTAATTTTTCTAGCTTATGCTTTTAGTATTATAATTTAATATTTTACTTTTCTCGAAATTCAGACTTTGAATAGCAAAAGATAACGATCTTGGTAACTCTAGTTCCCTCTCTTTTCCTTTGTTTTATTAATTTTCAACATTTCTTGATTTTGTTAACTTTTAAGCTCGTTTTTCTTTCTTTATTTATTTATTTATTTCCAACCCTAACATTTCTAAGTTTTGTATGTTTTACAGATACATGTGTGATCGCAGTATGTGCGATCATCACATTACACCGTTCCCCTCTTTAAAATTTTTTCGACAAAAAAAAAAATTTAACCTTATGCATCGAAAGCTATATGCTCCCAACTATTGTTCAAACTCTTTCCTTTTTTTTTCATTGCTACTATGATGTAGGGATGAGGTTAATCTATAGAGAGGCGACCAGGTAAATTATCCCTTCCTTTGCTGAACCAAGCAGTATAGCCAAACCAATTTAATCCTGACCTTGCCATGCATGCGTTTCATTCTGCCACTACTCGTATCTGCAGGTTCGAATCCACAGGATATCTCTGTGATCCGATTAAACCTGTTCATACATCACATTTCTGCAATAAGGAACCTCTAAGTGCCATCTCTGGCCACTATTATCGAGGTGGGTTGGGAGACTGGCATCTTTTCGTCCAGCTCATCCATGAGCCCAGTATATTTCTGAAAGCTCTATATTCATATAAAGGGTTCTTTCCCCATAGATTGGTCTCTGGACCATTGACTCACGATATATGTGCTTAATATCTGACTGGAAATATTAATCCAGTGAGTCATTGTGAGAATGGGATCTCTGTCCCTGGGTTCTCTGTGATAAGATCTGGTGCACCGCAGAACACACGCATGACAATGAAGACGGCAAAACCAAATACTGCAACAGGATCAAGCTACAAATCTCTGACCCTACATTCCATCAACCTCAATCTATGACCCCATCCTACTAATTAATTTATCATTTATCATTTTCCTAAAGTCCCTCATACTGTCTAGCCATTTATTGGCTCGTCATTTCTTTATGTCATTAGCTTCCGTATTCCTATCCATTCTCCATGATTCGAGGTCCATTTCCATTTCCGAATTTGTCATCATCTAATTCTTTCTTTATTTGGGACCGCTCTTACGTTTTATCTGGCGGTTGTCTTCCTTGATTTACATCACCTCTGCCTCCTCTGGGATGCGGATGTTGCTCTCGAGGTCCATGCTTCACTGTCATGTCATATGGACGCTTGTATTCTGTCTCCTCTCTCTGTTGTCCATTTCCTTGCCTCCTTGGGTTCCATTCTCTAGAATATCTTTGTTCTTCTTGCCAACGTCTTTCTCCCGGATCCCAGTCCTTTCTTATTCTAGGTGCTTCTCTTACATGTGGTTCCGACGGTGATTCCTCCATCTGTTGGTTGTCCCTAGTGGTGTCCAGCGCACTCAGCATCTCCGCCACCTGGTCCACCGTTTTCCTCTCTGTACCGATGAGAGTACATTCAATGTCCCTCGGAAACCCGGACCTAATTATATGGAGTATTTGCGTCTCCGATAACGGGTTTGCCGTTATTAGTCGTAATCTAGCCACCTGTCGTCGGAACAATGTTACGAACGACTCCTCCGGTCTCCATTTGTGCTGTTTTATTTGATGCAACATATGCTCCTGGAGCTCCTCACTCCAATAACTGCCCTTCAACATTCTCTGGTATGCTGCAAATGTAATGGGCTTCTGGAATAGCGAATTCCACCAAACTTGAGACTCCGCCTGCAGATGGCTACAAGCGACTGCTATCTTGGCTTCTTCACTTACTCTGCTGAATTGGAAGTATCGTTCCAGGCTGCTCAAGTGTTCCATCAGGCTTTCTCCAGGGTCACCATTGAAAACTTGTATCTTCAGGAAGTGGTGGAAGCCCACAGGATAGTCCATGTAACCTCCAGATTCTCTGATTCTGTCTTCTCCAGTAGTTCTCAGTTTTCGGCCCTCTGTATTGGCATTAATGCTGCTGTAGGTTGTACTCTTTACACATTCTTCCACTCTGGTGTTTAAACTGGCTATTACCTTTGCCACTTGACCTAAACTCTCCTGCACGCTATCATCACTTTTTGACTATTATCTCTCACTACCTCCATCTCTTCATCTCCCGGTCTTATCTCCCTTTCTGGCTGTCCTATATCCCTTTCCCAATCCAATTCTGATAATTCTCTAACTTTATCCTCAACTGTTTCAGATTTCGCATACCCACACGGCCCTCTACTCCTTTGTTTCTCCATCTCCGTCTCTGGGTGAAATCCAGCCCATGTATCATTAGGCTTTGATTGCTGGATGATCTCATTTTTTACTTCTTCCTTGAATGCCACCATTCTTTTCTGGCTATCGATTTCGACCTTGATCATCCATTCTTCTATTCTTCTCTCCTGTCGGTTCATGTATTCTTCCACGAATTGCTGTTGATCGACCCTCATCTGCCTCAGCATATCCATGATATCACTATTGCTTATTTTACCAGGTACTTTCATCTTTTTATCTTCACTCCCTTCTCTCACTTCCCTTTCTTGAAAATCCATTTTAGCTTGGGATCTCGTATTCATGAATAATAATTTTATTTAACCCTTAATCTATGTTTCTAATACGGTTTACTAACTCTTCTGGCTATATTTATATAAAGAAATTTTTTCTATTGACTCTCTGTTTTCCTTTTTACTTTGATCAACGATTTAATATTTGTGATTTATTCAGTTAGCATTTAGATCACTAGCCAACCCAAACATCTGTACTCCGGTTCCTATTATTGTCTGCCTGCCCCAGACTTGCCCAACTGTCTGTCCACCTTTGTCCTCGATTTTCCCTGCTCATATACCTCTGATTCACTATAATTAATTCAATGATGCCTGTTTACATTCTTTCAACTTTAATTCTTTACTTATACTTATTTCTATTTGGTGACGATATATCTAAATAAAATTCATTTAACTGTGTTTCCAGACGCATGCACCTATGACCCATATATTTTAATATTTCATTATACACTTCAATTATTTTACGGTCATTTTAAAACAAAATCACACATACATTTTCTTCACTGGGATAATCTCTTTCGTTACATATAAAACGTTTTTGTAAATTATATTCCTTTCACTACCTTGAAATCATACGTACATATTTTCTCCAACTTAACAAATACATTCGAATATTTTCATTAACCATTATAAATATTTTATTTCGGCTTGACTGAGACACAATATTTAGAATCATACATATATATTTTTTTTCAATTCACCGGTGATACGTGGCTATTTTAGAATCTTTCATTTATGATTTAAATCTTACTAAACTATTTTATTTCTTTTAATTTAACTACTTTATAATTTTCGGTACACAAACCTCACGATAATCTATATTTTTGATCGCTATAATTATAGCTAAATACGCTTCATTATTTTCCTATGAGACTATACACATTTATTTTTCTAACTTTAACTTACTGGAATATACGACTATTTAATAACATTTATATTTCTTCACCATCAATTAGTTGCGCGACTATTATTTCTTTTATTACTTAGCATTAAAATTTTATACAACTTTGTGTTATTCTTTTTCTTCAAAACGATTTATATTATATGGCAGTAATCATTTGACATTATAATTTCTTTGCTCGTTATACTTGTTTAATTATTGCTTGGGATTATCTTTCACTATTCATTTCAATAACTTTCATACTACTAAAAAATTTTCCCCCTCGCTACTCTTTGTACACATTTGATGTGAAATGCTCGTATGGAGTATCATCAAAAAAAAAACTTATCCCCTTCATCTTCGCTCTTCGCCACTTTAACTTGCAACACTAAATTTATATGTTTAAATCCACATATATTAAACGAATTTTATTTTAGAAAAATTTTATTACATTATAACTTATTTAACACGTGATTATTAAATGTGCAGAAGTTTCAAATCCCGGACTGGGCCCCCAAAATATGTAACGGGCATGGGACGATCGAAAGTTCCAACTTCCCTTTCACTTATATCATGTAATGGGGAATTCTTCTAATTCAAAATCGTCCACTTTCCGCTACCTCAAGCAGAGAGAAATACGGAAATAAACGAATCGATTTCCGTACCTGACCGAATCTGTCAGCTATACGGATATAGCTTCCAGACTATTTTTCCCGATCAGCTTTCTCCCGACTGCTGTAAGATATTACTGTTACAGCATTTGGCTAATTTATAAATTTTACGGGCTAAAACACTGCACCATCAACGTTTCACATGCTAATTTAATAACTAAAAGAATGTCAACATGAATAATAGCTTACCCTCCTCTCTCTAATGTTAAACTATTTTTTGGAGTGGCGAAGAACGAGGCGAGACAGATTTAGATAAATTAATACATTTTTTTAATAATAAAAATAATTAGGTTTGATAAAAACAAAGACATAAGAAATATTAACATAAAATTAAACATATTATATTTTGATAGTGCTATAAGGAAATAAATATTTGAAATTCTACCAATACATAAATACTTAAAATAACTAATTGAAATTCTTATAAATGCTTTCACATTTATAATCGTTAGACTCACTGTCTATCATAAGAGAATGTCATTATCATTCAGGAAAGGCATTTGGCCATTGTCTATTGAACTTAAGTGCACTTATGATGATTTATAAAATAATATTCAAGTTACCTAGAGTTTAGTCTTTGAGTTCCTTCCGATGTGGTCGACCGTCACATGGATTTTCTCCACTTCTTTAGGAGGGACGGTCGCCTATCATATTTGGCGGTGTGTAGCTTCTTGGTTATTCAGGCACAGAGGAAAAGGCATCACAAGCAGGGCAACTACAGGAATCCACAGGCAGGCGTTACTACAGCAGTTGTTACATTATTGCAGAACCATTGGTACAGACGGTCCGGATCGACCAGCGATCATGAAGGCCTTAGCCAGCCATAGTATGTGAGGCACCGATAGTAGATGTCATATTGGCTAGCTATATCGATTGATTCTTGGAGCCACAAAATTTCACCTTCTCGACTTGAAGTCTCAAGCTCTAATCCTGCTATAATCTCTCTAGCTTTCCACTTAACTTCTTTTTTAATTAAAACACTCCAATGGTCCTTTGTCCTTCGGATTCTTTGTTTCCACTTGTTGTTGACACCTTCCATGCTATGCCTTCGGCCATATTTAAACTTACTTTTTATGATTTTATAGCACTATTTACATTTTACTTATTTCTTTATTTTCTTTAATTAATTGCACAAATTTTAGTATATGTTTTTTTTCTCATTTAAATTTAAATTTCGACGATCATTTATTTTTATTTAAACTCATGCTTTAACTATACTCCATAAAACCCGCATTTCGTTTATCGTCAAAGGTGTACTTTGAAACATAGATTCTTATCTTTTTGAACATATTAAATTTCTAAATTTTTTTCTTTCCACGTTACCGAGGTTTTCCTTTAAACTTTATTTTCCCCAAAGTCATATTTACTACATGTTTTCTTTATGTTTCTTTTCTGCTTTAATTTTTCTAGCTTATGCTTTTAGTATTATAATTTAATATTTTACTTTTCTCGAAATTCAGACTTTGAATAGCAAAAGATAACGATCTTGGTAACTCTAGTTCCCTCTCTTTTCCTTTGTTTTATTAATTTTCAACATTTCTTGATTTTGTTAACTTTTAAGCTCGTTTTTCTTTCTTTATTTATTTATTTATTTCCAACCCTAACATTTCTAAGTTTTGTATGTTTTACAGATACATGTGTGACCGC
>JAQFVV010013607.1:0-93499 GCA_028023455.1 Epiperipatus broadwayi | reverse complement strand
AGATATAAAGGCCATAGAGTTGACAAAGATTATGTTGTGGAAATGGGATGGGGCAGAATACAGGAAGACTTAAGAGTGGGGAATGGAAAATAAAGTGGCTAACAGGTTTATCTGGGCATAATTGCTGAGATATTCTTGACTTCGTTTAAGGAGAAGCCAAATACATCACATCACATCAATGATTATATATATATATATATATAATGAAAAATACCGAATGGACTGATAATTATTCTTTGGATGAAAGTTTTATGTGCCGTAGTTAAATGCAAAATACTAAAAAAATATTTTTGAAACTTCAGCAAACTAGAGATATGTACATTCAAAGATTAATATGCATTTTCTTTATGTATTATTTTGTAATACTTTTGCAGGTATTGAAAAGATATATAATAGGAATTTACATAATAAAAGCTAATCATCATTTAATTAAATGTAATCAACATATCTTTGCATAAGTCCAGGTTAAATTGAATATAATTTATTTTTGTCTTCTATGTTAATGACATTTTAAATTTACTTCCATTTTTTATTTGATCAGATGCAACTCACTAATAATTGGTAAAATTAAACTAAAAATGAATTGATTCACATAAATCTTTTTAATTTAATTAATTAAACAATTATTTACAAAAAAAATTAAGTGCTTAAAATTATATGATAAAGTGAATTTTTTTTATTAATTTTGAATACTTGTTTTAATAGTTGATTACCGGTTTCAATCTTGAATCAGATCTGATAGGACTGAATTTGTGCTTGTTTTTTCACATTATACTATAATATATATTGACTTAATTGACCATCTAAAAATATTAGAAACCTATTCATGAAACAACCAAGATTTAAAATGTTACTATAATAATTAAAAAGCTAAAGTTCTGAAAAATCCTTTAAATTAAATGGATGTATAAAGCTCTTTCTTATTACAATATCAAACTAATTTTTTTCTAAAAGAGGATTACTATTTAAATTTTTTTTTAAATAGTTCTGTACAAATCTAGTTTGTAAATTACCATAGCATTGTGACATGGTTGGTCTTTGATTGGCTTTATATTATTAGAGTTACATATTTGATAATCCACATTTCCATATGCTTGTTCATCTGCACTGCGAAGTGATTTCTTTCTTTTTTATAACCTAAAGTTGAATGCACTTTTGGTGAAGTTCACCATAATTATAGTGAATGTGCACTTTGCTTTACGTTATAAAAAAAGAAAAACTACTTCATTATGCAAATAAACAAATGCTTCCAAATTTGAATTACAAATACATATGAAGAGAAAAATCAATATTACATTTTAATCATAATCTGGACTTGTTAAAATTCTTATAGAAGCTTGTTAAATTGGTCATGTGATATCTGACTTGGATTTTTTTGTAATTTTATTTTTTTGCTATTATGGCCTTGGCAATTTTATTTTGCTAAAGCTATTAATATATGGTGTATTTGAACTTGGTTCAGTCCCATATGGCTATTTAAGTTAGATAGCCGAATTGAAAGACATGTGGATGTCTGAAAATTCCAGATTTTCTACTTAATAGTTATCAGTTAAATAATGTGTTGGGCTTCTCCTGGTATTTTTAATCCAATGCTTGAATATCGTATCACCTCACTGAGGATGCCAGTAGCAGGAAACGGTCTGGGGTTAGGGATATTCTGCAAAACTTGTTAAGAGCTTATTTGCGAGCTCTATATATAAAATTTCAAAGAGATGTTAGATATTTGATTTTTCAATTTAATAAGGCATTTATTCCAATTATTATATAATTTATGTTTTATTTTTGAACATAATTTTACAACTTAAGATTTTACTGATATTTTATGGTACTATCTCCATCATTCCATTTTTATCTTTCTTGATTAGAAATGATATTCCCATATTTTTATTAGTATATGATTAAGCCATATTTATTTATAATTATTTTGAAAAAAGCATCCTAATCCAGGTGATCACCTTTCTTTGACAATTTTTTTTTTGTCATTTCCTTAATTTCAGAGGCACTAATCTCATTACCATCTTCCATTACACTCAAATCTGTCACTACAACTAGTTGGGATATCTCAATGGCCTATGTGCAGTTATGGTATATCTAAGATTCTAACAAGGTAAATGCTGTAAATATAAAATCCATTAATGAAAATTCTAAATTAGTATTCTTCCTGATCCATAATGACACATATTTCAGAATATTGTTCAATATCAAATATCCTAATGGAAATGCTAATTCAGTTATTTCATTGACAGACATCTCTCATTGATTTTCATTCCAAAAGTTTGTCAACAAGATATCTTTATAGTTTCCATAACTTATTCACTTATGGAACAAAAATGTATTTTTTTTCATCATAATAAACTCCCAGCATTCTTGAGACTGTATTATTTAAAATCAAATTACTATTACATGATTTTAAAAATGTTTTCTTTGCATTAGAGATTTGTGTAATTATTACCATTATTGTAGACTATAAAATACAAATCAATGTTATTATCTTATCAAAATATTGCTTTATATTTTTTACTTAAATGACAGATTTGATCAGACTTATAAAAGCTATATTCCTGTTTTTGAGAAGAAGATAAAATATAGCAGATGGAGAATGGTAAGAAAAGGAGGTTTATTCTGAGAGGAAATAATTTTCCTCTTTATTTAATGTCAATATGCTATGAATACTATTCATAATTATATACAGAACTATTTTCATTACTTAATAATAATTATTAAATGTTTTTAGAAAATGTAAACCTTGCTAATATATTTAAGAAATGTTTTTATAAAATTTAAACCTTGCAAATATATTTAACTGCTAGTTGCAGTTTTCAAAAGTGTATCAGTAATATGAAAATAACTGATACACTTTTGAAAACTGCAACAAAGATAGCTGGTAGAAAGAAACAGCAATTGACCAATAAAATTTCTACTGAGACTAGAGAATTTATGAAGAAAAGAATGAATATGAAGATATACAAAAATGATGCATTAAAAAGAATTGAATATCTTGAATTTTGTAAAATGGTGCGGAAAAGAGTTGAAAATGATATAAGAAAGTATAACTGTGAACTAGCAAGGAAAGCTGTAGAAGAAAATAAGACCTTAAGAATGTAAAACAACATTTTGGTATTGGTAGGAAATTTATATCTGCAATAAGAAAAAAAGATGGAATTATTACTAAAAGGAGAGATGTCATCATGAAATTGGTAGAAGATTTTTATCAAGAATTATATAGTAATAAAGAACAAGTACCTCCTATATCTATTACATCTTCCAAACTGCCCAGAATTTTAAATGAAGAAGTGAGACATGCAATTAAATGTATGAAGAAAGGAAAGGCTCCAGGTAATGATGGAATTATATATTAAAAGAAGCAGGTGAAGAAATAGAAAAGATTTTAGCAAAGTTATATACCAAATGTCTAAATGATAAAGATGTACTGGATGATTGGAAGAATGCAGTAATAATATTAATATTTAAAAAAGATGATAAAGAAGATATTAGAAGTTACAGACCTATCAGCCTTTTATCAGTTTTATATAAAATTTTTACCAAGATAATTACTACTCGTCTACAGAGAACATTGGATTTCCACCAACCAAGAGAACAAGCTGGATTTAAAAGTGGTTTTAGTACAGTAGATCATATCCAGGTATTGAGAGAAGTTATAGAAAGGACAAATGAATATGAGTTGTCATTATGCTTAGGATTTGTAGATTATGAAAAGGCATTTGATTCTATAAACATTTCTTCAGTGATTAAAGCATTAGATCATCAAGGTATAGATCCAAGATATTGTCATATTTTAAAGAATATTTATAAAAATGCAACAGCAACAATTAGATTACATAATGACACTGGGAAAGTCAACATTGAGAAAGGTGTAAGACAAGGTGACTCCATATCTCCAAAACTTTTTACAGCAGTGCTGCATGAAGTATTTTGTGGATTAAAATGGGAAACTAAAGGAGTGAAAGTAAATGGAGATTATTTAAGTCATTTAGATTTCGCAGATGATGTAGTTGTTTTTGCAAATAATGCTTCAGATCTGCAGGAAATGTTGCAGGAATTATCAGATGAAAGTAGGAAAGTAGGACTAAAGATAAATGTTAAAAAGACTAAAGTAATGTTTAATCGATTTGCTCAAAATATGAAAATAAAGATTGATTATGATGAATTAGAAGAAGTTAACAGTTACAAATACCTTGGTCAGATTATTAATACAGATGGAAACATAATGGAGGAAATTAATCATAGAATTAAACTTGGTTGGAGTGCTTTTGGTAGAAATAACTTGATACTAAAAGGAAATATGCCTATGTGTTTGAAAAGGAAGGTTTTTAACAAATGTGTTTTACCAGTTCTTACTTATGGATCTGAGACTTAGACACTTAATAGAAGAGCAATTCAGAGACTTCAGATCACTCAAAAAAGTATGGAGAGATGTATGTTGGGAGTAACAAGAAGAGATTGTAAACGCAATGTATGGGTAAGAGAACAAACAGGTGTTACTGACCTCATTAAAAAAATTAAAAGATTGAAGTGGAGTTGGGCTGGACATATTGTTAGAAGAGATGATAATAGATGGACAATTGAAATTTTAAACTGGATTCCAAGAGATTGTAAAAGACCCAGAAAGAGACCACATGTGAGATGGATGGATGAAATAAGAAAGTATGCAGGGGTGATGTGGAGAAGAGAAGCTAAAGATCAGAGAAGATGGATTAAACTTGGAGAGACCTTCATCCTGCAGTGGATTGATAATGGTTGATAATGATGATGAATAGCACATAGATTATTAAATAACACGTTTTAAAGGGTATTATTGTATTCTTTTCTTCAGGTCATGCTGACCTTATCAGTGACAGTACTAGCATGGGTATCAAAGCTAAATTTATAGATTCATGAATATTAAATTTAAGATAATGCTCACTGAATTATTTAATAATTTTCCATAACAATGTTTGGAGAAGTCACAAAATCTAACAGAACCAATTATGACTGAAAATAAATGATTACTGAAATAAAACAGTTATTTATTTGTGTAGAACTGTAACAAAAAAGCCCAAAAGCATGATGGGAAAAATCATTACAATATCTACCACAATATCATATTAAACAAGGCAAAACTCTCCATACAGTAGTGCCACCCTGTGCCAACCAGAGTAATCAATGAATGCCAGAAGGCTTGTGCATAAAATCCCTATCTAATGCCTACTCATCCAATATCCCCAGATTAGTTTCTGGCTTGTGGCCTTCATCAGTGAGGAGCTTTGGATCTAAGAGCACTGCACCTAGATCTTAGGATCTAATGCAACCCTCCAGCAACCACCTTTTATCTCTATTTAACTATAAAACTATGAGAATGAAATTGAAAACACAAAAATATTTTCAATCTAAGCTCAATAGCTTATATAGTCATATGGGTCTGAACTCAGTTTAGCACCCATACATTTTGGTGTCTTTGGCTCTTTAACAACCATAGCCACCACTATCCTATTAGGCAGGATTGGTGTTAAACCATTAAGCATCACATGATCACCATCTCTTATATTAGCACATAATTGTTTATAAACATGTCAAAACTCTCCATATTATGAATTATTTAAGCAATGTTCTGGAAATTGTGGTATCATGAAAATAAGATGTAAATAATAAATTATTTTTGAGTATGTCATGTGATCACAGAAATCACTATTTATGTTATTAGTAACTATTACAAAAATTTCAGTATGGTAATCATTATAGAAAAAAACATTTTATCCAGACAAGTTTTGGCCATTAAGAAACATTATAATGGAATTGTGATGTGAGTAGTCATACTACAGTGTTCTGTTGGTTCAATCATTTTTCTGTGTATGTGCAACACATATGCAAACTATGAGAATACTTTGGGCAACTATATTAACCCTATGATGTAAATATTGTTTATACCAATTCTTTTACTTTAAAATGTCTCTATTCTAATTCATACATCTCTCCCATAACTTACTAGTAGTTAATGCAGCAGTTATATCTATACTTTACAATTATTGCTGCACATAGCAATAGTAAACTCTCCAGACATTAGTGCCACCCAGTGCAAGCTTTGGACATAAAATCCCCATCTAGTGCCTACTCATTCAATACTCCCAGACTAGTTTCTTTCTTGTGGCTTTCATCAGTGAGGAGCTTTCGATCTGAACGCACTGCTCCTAGATCTAATGCAGCCCTAGTTAGGAACTAGGCTGGGGATATTGGATGAATAGGTATAAGATGGGGATTTTATGCACAACCCTACCTGTATCAATTGATTACTGAAGCTTACACTGGGTGGCACTACTGTCTAGAGGGTTTGCTTTTGCTAATAACAGTTTGTATAAGCATATGAAATGGTAATCGTGATGTTTTGTTAGTGCTGTACTTGTCTGACTAAGTTAGATTGACCTGGAGTTTTTACTCTCTAACAGTAACTTGATAACAGTTTTTCTGATCAATTTTAAATGGCTAGAGTTTGCTATGAAATGGCTACCGAAAGAAAAATCCAAAGTCTGCAGGTGACCTGAAATAATTTCCAAGGTTCATTCAATCTGGCTAAAGTCAATGTACAAAATATTGTGTCATAGATTCTGTAGTGTAAAATAAAGGTAATATTTAAACTCATATCTTCCGTCATTAATAAAATGACGGCTACATCATATTATAATTATACTTTTTGTTTTTATAGTTGCGTCGACATTAAACTGATCAATTCTGATTAATGTGGGATCATTAATCTATAATGAATGCCAATTAGTGGGGCTTTTTTTTCAATCGTCATTTCATGTAATGTAGATTTTAAGTAGCGAGGCGTTAGGTTCAACTTTTTCAAAATTAAAAATTATTACTTTTTATTTGTATTTTTTAAAATTAGATTTTTAAAAATAGTACTGTTAAAAATAAGCAATTTTAGCGAGGCTTTTCTTTCATTTTTTTTTAAATAGGTTAACGTAAATATGAAAATTACATATTTAAATAGTAAATTTTCTTTGACTTTTAAAAAAAAATCTTGTAAGTTTATTTAATCTATATCAAAATGTTTTTTTTATTTATTTAGAAAATCGCTTCAAGATATGTCGGAAGTATTTTAACATTTTAATCTATAGGCCCAACATAACAAAAATATTTAACGTTGTTGTACTTCTATGATGTTAATTTATTATCTGAATCGTATACAAATTCTCTTTATAAGTTTTTTAATAAGGGACCATATTCTAAAATTGCACTATATTTTAAAATAGTTAGATAAAAGAAACTACAAAATTAATACATTCTTAAATTGTATAGCTAAATTTATTGTAAAAAAATAAAACAAAAGGTAAAACAGTGTTTATATAACCCACTGGAGGCCAAAGATTTTCTAACAGTATCTCGCACCGAACAATGTTTCTCAATCGCCGGTCCGGGGAAAACTTTTTATCGGACCATTAAAATTATTCTTATTTTGGTAATTATAAAATCAATTTCAAAACTAATTTTTAATGGCAATAAATCTATTTTTTAACGTGCTTCTGATCTCATGCAGGTTCCGCCATGTCGTACAATTAGGATCGTTAGTCAAACTTCACAAAATGATATATTTTAAAATAGTTTTGAACTTTTGTTTCTTTTTTAATTCTATAAAAATGCAGCAAAATAAAAAAGAAACAAAATTTAATCATATATTTATTAATTATAATAATAGAGAAGCAATAAAATGAAAAGCTTAAATTATTATATAACCGGTCATTTTTGAATCAGTCAATATGATTTTCTGTGATTTTTATGGAATATTAGTTAATTATTCCTAATTATATAGTAGGTGATTTTATAAATGTACTTTTATGGATAATCCCTATTTCTTGTGCTCATTATTCTGTGATTTTTTTTTTTTTGTAATCAGACCATGGCATGACAGGATATGTTGCACTAGTCTATTGAGAACCATTTATATTATGAATGCCTTTATTTTAATGTAATAATTAAACATAATCTAAAAATATAAATAAACTCGCAAGATGAAATTGTTATTCATTTACTTATTTAAAATAAATTCATTCAATAAAAAGATATAAAGCAGGTTTCAGTTCCCAGAAGATAATTTTAATTGATTACTACCCATTATTCTTTAACAAGTTATTTTAGCATTTTGTATTATAGTATTTTACTATTAAAAATATTATTCATTTGACTTTGAGAAATGATTGAACTAAAAACATAACATTATCGTAAAATTTAACATCATTTGTAAATCAATATGACCAAATTTCAGAATAACAGCAAAACAAACACACAACATGTATTATGAGTATGCAAACTATTCCATGAAAATCAATTAGCCACATTTACCATATGCTGATCTTTTAATCTGCTTGAAACTGACAACACTTTTTTAATTTCTTGTGTCATAAAGTTTTACTTTTTTAAAATACTGTGTTATGAGCCTAATTGTAGTGTTCTATTGTATTCTATCTTTAGTCATATCTTCTCAATGAAAGCAATTAAAATTATGCTTTCCAGAATGTTTTTGAGATAATCTTTATAATACAATTGGGATTTGCTCCAGTTCACCATAAAATACTTTTTGGGAAAGAGTATCACTATTTATTCACTTCACGTGTACAATCTATTGATAATAAAACTTTGTAATATCAAATCCAGCAACTGAATAGTATAATAATTGTCTTATAATATTGACATCATAATTTTAGAACCTTATAAAGTATTGTCAAATAAAACATTTTAAGGTCTATATTATATGATGGTTATTGTTCCTATACATTTAATTAGGCCAAATAATGGCTCTAATTACAACTAAATTTAGTTGCATTAGTTATTTTACTGTGATGAATTACACTATCTTTTAAATTGTTAAATGTACGAAGTGTGCTTTAGAATCTGTATCGTAGTTCAACATTTATATCTTATTCAAATTATATCACAGTCTATCCAGAATAAAAAATTTTCTTCCATTTCTAAAAAGAAATTGAGATTTTGAACATTAATTACAAAGCCAGTCTTATATATTCACTCAAAACATTCTGTAGAAGATCTTTTCAATTGGCAAAGAATAGCATAATTATCAACATGCTGTAAAAAAAGTAGGAGCCAAGAAAACCCCTTTCTTTTATATCTGATGTCTAAACTTTTCCAAAAATTACTGTTATACAATGAAAGCAAAGTTGGAGTGAGTACACATTTTTATTTAAGACCAGTTTTCATTTAAATGCCCCTGATTTTGCACAAAAGATAATAATGTTCCATCTTATTCTATTATCCAGAAACAGTCCAATATGAATACACTTTGCTGAACAGCCAGTTAATTTCAAATATCAGTAAATTGCTTTTTCTTTTGATTGGGTAAAATACCTTAACAAATCTATAAAAGCAATATATAAATCATACATTTTCATATCATTTTTCTAGGATATGCCTTGCAATTTCAATCATATTTATAATGCTTCTTGATTCTGTAAAATCACATTGAATCTTTGGTAACCATTCAGTTATGATTGAATGCAATCTCTTCAACAAAATCATTGGGAAAAAGTAATTATGTAGTAGTGAATAATAAGGATATTCAAAGATAATCACTACATTTTTTGTACATTTTATCTTTAAAATTGGAATAATAAAAGATTCTTAAAATCAATTATTACTACATCATGTTTCCATGTATAATAAAATTCCAAATTTGAAGCCAACATATTGTTTCTGTGTTCTAAAAACTTCTCCAGTTAGTTCATTAAAGACTGCAGTTTTTCTATTTTTAAAATTACAAAGAGCTGCTTTAAACTCTCTAAGCTAGATCATTTTGTTCAAATTTTATATATATGTGTGTGTGGCCTCTACACCATTTGTAAACTTACGAAACTGTCAGAGACTCTTAATATCTCCACCATCCTGACAAGGATGAAAATCCTATGGCTAAGCTCAATGGGTCATTAATTATATTAAAATTTATGACAGAGACATGTATTAAAATACAAGGGGATTTAAACTAATAATAAAAGCATATTATTATAATGTAGACAAATGAATTAAGAAGAGGAGCAACCTCACCCAAGCAACTTTCCCCATATTAAAATGCATTCCCCACGTAATATAAGTATTTGCATGTAATATAAAATCTTATAATGAATTTCTTTTATTATCTTTTCTTGAAATATCTTAAGGAACAAATTTTAATCACATATCCATTTTATTGCCATGATCTGATCTAACATACTCTTCTAGAACAAAGGCAAAACTCTACATACAGTAGTGCCACCTTGTGCCAAACAGAGTAATCAATGGATGCCAGAAGTATAGAGATGGTGATCATATGATGTTTAGGGTTTAACACCAATCCTGCCTAATAGGATAGTGGTGGCTATGGTTGTTTAAGAGCCAAAGACACCAAAATGTATGGGTGCTGAATTGAGTTCAGACCCATATGACTATATAAGCTATTGAGCTTAGATTGAAAATATTTATTGTGTTTTCAATTTCATTCTCATAGTTTTGTAGTAAAGTAGAGTTAAAAGGTAACAGCTGGATAGTTGCATTAGATCCTAAGATCTAGGTGCAATGCTCTCAGATCCAAGGCTTCTCACTGATGATGGCCACAAGCCAGAAACTAGTCTGGGGATATTGAATGAGTAGGCACTAGATAGGGATTTTATGCTACAAGCCTTCTGGCATCCATTGATTACTCTGTTTGGCACAAGGTGGCACTACTGTATGGAGAGTTTTGCCTTTGTTTACAACAATTGTGTGCTAGTATAGAGATGGTGATCATGTGATATTTAGTGATTTCACACCAATCCTGCCTAATAGGATAGTGGTGGCTATGGTTGTTTAAGAGCCAAAGACACCAAAATGTATGGATGCTGAATTGAGTTCAGACCCATATGACTGTATAAACTGTTGAGCTTAGATTGAAAATATTTATTGTGTTTTCAATTTCATTCTCATAGTTTTGTAGTAAAGTAGAGTTAAAAGGTGGCTACTGGAGAGTTGCATTAGATCCTAAGATCTAGGTGCAGTGCTCTCAGATCCAAGGCACCTCACTGATGATGGCCACAAGCCAGAAACTAGTCTGGGGATATTGGATGAGTAGGCACTAGATAGGGATTTTATGCACAAGCCTTCTTGCATCCAATGATTACTCTGTTTGGCACAAGGTGGCACTACTGTATGGAGAGTTTTACCTTTGTTTACAACAATTATGTGCTAGTATAGAGATGGTGATCATGTGATACTCTTCTAGAGTAAAAGTCAATGTACTTTTTTATAGTACAATGGATTGTAATTATTCCATTAATGCCACACTATTGACTTTTGCAATAATAAAATTAATTTGAATAATCATGAAATAATATATAATGATCTCAGGGTTTTTTCTTTACTAATTTTGAATATTAATCATCATATCATGTTTTTGAATAAATGAATGACATCATAGTAGATCAAAGGAGACCTACACTTCTCTTATAAGCTAATGTATCCCAATATATTATAATAATAACAACAATTAATTAAAGAAATGTTTAATCTAACTAATAATCACATTTTAAATTTGGAAAAATCAGTCTTTCTCCCAGGATGACATTCGAGTATTTAGAAAGAAAGGGTACCTTTTTATATCATTCTAATACTCGTCAATAACAAATTTAAAATCAATTTCTAAAATAATATACTCTTTGTTTGTGAAATAATAAATAATTTGCAGACTGAAATGTATAATGAATTCAAAATAAAATCCAATAAATATTTGATTCTTTCAAATGCAACTCCAATCTTTGGATTTATAATCCTTATGCAACTTTGGCATTTTTAAGTTTGGATCTGTGTCTTATAAATTGATTATCTGATTTACCGAGATTTTTGTAACATAATTAAGAATTCAGGACTCGGGAATTCATATACAGAAAACAAAGACAATTCTAATCATAATAAATACATTTATTGACATTTAACATCACATTTACATTTTACAGAATTTATTTACCTCTTTTTTTGTCAAAGAAAGGTCATTAGGTGCTGTTTTATTATACAGGATGCAATAAAAATAATTGATAACATAATCGCATACACACTTGCAAAAATCATCAATTCCTTATACAAACATTTGGGTAATTTATCTTATGACACATCCAAATCTACCTCACTATTTTGCTAATTTACTTTTAACATTTTTTAGGGTATGCTATTTTTATAAAATACTTATTTACTAAACAGCTTTCAAAATGCAATGAAACAAAAATATATCTAAGTTACACTTTTATGTCCAGTAAGTTACTATTGCATATCATAACTTATAATATTCTATTGATAGCAATTACAACACACTACAAATTAAAAAAAACTTAGATCCTAACTGACGGATAGTTGAATTTTTACCAGCAAAGTGATATTATAATACTAATTATCATATAAAACACAAATAAGAAAATTACTGTCTAGCATTATTTACATAACAATAAAAATATGAGAAAACACTTCAGAAGCCATACGCACAACATACCAGATTTTGCCCATTTCTACATAATTATTTAACCTCTTTAATTGTCTTACCAATCCATCAGTGAACTACTTCTGGATGGTGGTAATGATAATATTGCATATGTGCAACTCTTATGCTATTCACACAAATGAACATTAAATTACTAAGGTATTTGTTAGTTTGCTTGTAAACTGCTGGCTAGGCACAATGGTACAATACATACAATACTTCACTTAACTAAACGCTATGGATAGACAAATGTTCCTGAAGTGACTATACACTTCAAAATTTTACCTTATCACTGCCATGACAATCTTAAAACATCCATAACTTCACCTTGCATGGGGGAATATAACTAAATATCTTCATGAGGGAGACTAGAAAGAAAGGCTCCTCAGAGCAACAACTACATACCTGGAAGGAAACAAGGGCATACTCCAATACCTTTTCTCAGGTAAATATATATATATGTGGACAAGCTCTCAACACATGGAATATATACCATGGTAAAGATCCTCTCTAGAAATCAATCTACAATGGCTAAGCATGAAAATAATAATAAGATATTGAAATATAATTCTCACATGAGAAATAAATATTAAACATTGGGGGGAAGATGCTCAAATCCTCCAAAGTACAATCTAAGTAAGACACAACATTTAATAATCTCATGCATTCCACACTTATGAAATGGGACTACCATATATCTAGGCAAAACCACCGCAAGATAAAAAAATTATCACTGAAAAAACTAAAGATATATACCTTCAAACTTTAAAAAATACTTACATTAAATAATGTATGAGACCAACAAAACAAATAAAATGGAAGTCAAATGACTATAAAATACTTTAATTAGCATAATTAATAAGAAATACATATTTGATAAAAACAGCATAAAGTTTTATAAATTAAAGTGGACATAAATAGCATAGGCAAATATTGCTAAATATAATACTAATAAATACCTTGTCATATAAAAAACTTCATAATGAGATTATTATATCATAACATTTAAAAGCTATTATGAGCATCAGATAAACCATATATTGACTGTTTACCCACAAAGAAATAAAGTATTATTAAATACTACTCATAAATATAAAAAGATGTGTATCTTCACCTGGACACATATACCATACAATTGACTTTAAGCCATTAAAAAAAATGTATAATTTTTCCTTCTCTATCATGAGAGTAAATGCATAATTATATCATATAATTAAAGAAAATGCCTTGGGCATAATATTAAAATAATATAAGACAATAATAAAAGAAAATGAATAAATTATTCTTATTGTTTTGAAATCACTTAGGTCTTTATTTGAGTCTCTCTGTGGTGAGCTATCAGATGTGGGAAAACAATGTCCCCTTGCCGGTGAATTTTTATTTTAGGAGCATTGCATCCATATCACATTTTTACAACAATAAAGTGCTTATGACCTTCCGGAGATGATACAAAACAGCAACATTTAACAAACAATTTCTGCAAAAGATTTGGATCCATTTATTCACTCACAGTTATTCAAAGAATTAGCTATAGTTTGTTTTAATATATATATTTTTCTTCTAGCAGCAAATATCAGAAATATTTTCCATTAAATTTGTTCGTGGTTACGTGTTGGAAATGAACAGTTCCTTCATTTTTAAAAACATTTAAAATACTTTTTAATATATTTCTATATAGACGAGAGCATTTAATGACAGAAATTAAGAAATTGCTATTCATTTTAAAAGTCAACAATTTAAATAGCTCACTTTTATATTCCATAACATTGCTATGCATTGAAGTCATATTTTTTCCATAAAACTTCATATTAATGTATTCAGTTATTCTATATTTTAAAGGTTTTCTTGAAAACATTAATATAATTATCTCAAAATAAAGTTCATCTTATTTTATTAAATAGGCAATTCAGCATTTAAAATCTTTATAAAAAATAACCTTTCAAAATGAAATTATCACTTAAATGGACAGGAGTTTTTTAAAAAAATTAACTAATGTCAATTTCTGTTGAACTATTTTTTTCTTTAAATTAAATTTCAAAAGTTTCTCAACAGTTAGTTTGAATGTTATTTTACTAAAAATAGGAAATATAAAATAGGAATTGTCCAGTACAATGTTTGTTATGGTTTTGAAAAATAATCAAAACATATTACCTTAAGCTAATAAACATCACATGACCACCTCCTCTTATCGAGATGCAGTGATCTCAGATCCAAGGCTCCTCATTGATGAAGGCCATAAGCCAGAAACTAGTCTGGAGATATTGGATGAGTAGTCACTAGATGGGAATTTTATGCACAAGCCTTCTGGCATTCATTGATTACTCTAGCTTGCTGTGTGTGGGAATATATATAATGAGTTTTGCCTGTTTTAACAACATATTACCTTGTCACTCTATAACTTTGTGTTCAAGCATGGTTGGATAAAATGACTTAATAAAAGGTAACATCTCTTTAGGTATTTTGTTACTTTCTTTAGAAGTTTCTAGATTAGGTTAAGGCATAGGAAGAACTCAACACCTTGTTTTTTTCTAGCAATGCATTGTTTCTTAAGAAATTTTTTTTAAAAAAAATTAACACTTTTAAATTTAGAATTAAAAAATTGAAATTAACTATTACTGTCTTCTGGACTGAGAAAAGAGTTCAGTTAAGAGAAAGAAAGCACACTGACCAAACACACTGGAAAATCATTTACTTTTATACCTTTATTTTGATGGGAATTTTAATTAATACCTTGTAAAAATCTGACCTCCATTAAAAAATATGTAAATGACAACATGGAACTAAATTAAAAAATATATAATATTGATCTACTTCTAAATTATCATATGATAATTCAAGCTTTCCAGAAGTTGAACTTGGCTTTTATTAATTATTTAATGAAGAAAAAAAATAATAAAAGAATAAAATAACACATTTATTATTTTTAAATCATCACTTAATTTATTAGAAGCTCTTAAACTATTCATTTTAAATACTTTCAATGTTAAATTAATCATTTATTTATTTTTAGATAAATTAATAAAGTAATATATATTAAGGTTATAACCTTAAGATCATGTGCTTTAAAAATAGCAAATAACATTTTAATAAACCACTATGCATGCATATACATTCATACACACATACAGGAAATTACTTTACATACTTTTTAATTTACTCTGTTTAATAATTAACTGGAATTAGTAACTAACTTGATATTTGTTTAAATACACTAACTTTATTTAAATCTTTTAGAGTCTAATACTATAATAACTTAAATAAATTATTAATCAACTTGAAACTAATTTAACAATGAATGATATTATGACATAAATAAATCCATTAACTAGCTTACAATTTTTTAAGCATAAAAATTAACTTTACTCAACCTTATATTGTATTTAACTTTATTCACTTTTCATTTTCTATAAAACCAAACATAAACTAAGCCTCAATTTATCTCTTAAAAGCATACTTATATATTAATTGTTAGAGCTACATATTCTAATAACTTTTAAGTAATTACAGATTATATATTTAATACTTATAATTACTTGAATATATTAATTAATCAATTAAGCCAAAACTTAGGTATCATAATCCTTACATATTTTATTTTTACAATAAATTTTATCATCTCTTATTTATTTCCTTTTTTTTAAAAAAAAATAGCATGAACACATAAGTTAAGCAATTGAATAGAATAATGTATAATAGTACAGAGTAACAGTATATATATATATATATATATATATATACTGTTACTCTGTACTATTATACATGGTTTTATATATATATATATATATATATATATATATAAAACCATTAGAAACCAGTCAACACTTAGATAATCCCAATATAGATAACAATCAAGAATTTCAAACTGTTGTCAAGGCAACCTCTTTTTAGCAATAGAGGTGGCATCCCTCCCATCTCCATTAATCATCTCATATATTTACAAAGACACTAAAGATTGCAACTTGGCTACAGAGATTGAAATTATTGATTGGAAGTTTACATAAACCTCTTTAAACAGGCAAATACAACTTGTTCTGAATGCAGAGTAATAAATGGTCAATTATAACATTACAAATTGCAATTATAATTTTCAAATTGCACCCAAAGTATTACTTAAATAATAAAAGTAGTAGTGCTCAAGACTAAATGGGTTTATAAATAACCTTTAGAAACCAATCAATACTTAGACAATCCTAATATAGGTAACAATCAAGAATTTCAAACTGTTGTCAAGGCAACCTCCTTTTAGCAATAGAGGTGCCTGAATTAGATAAAAATAATGTGAAGTATTGAGAAACTCAAGTGAGCTATATGTAAATATGACACTAAATAGTATGCTTATATATGATCAAAGGTAATAGGTGGGCTTATTCTAACATTTTAGATTTACTGACAGTTAGTTTTCATATAGTTCACAGAAGATTTTCAGTATTTCCACACTATTTCATATAAATATATATGTAATTTAAGTCTGTCATCAAAGAGTGACCAAAATATTTTCCTCCCCATTCAAAATATCATCAATATCATATAAAAAGTGTCACTCATAAATTTAATAGGATTATGGTATCATTTTTCAGATTCTTATACTATTTTCAATGTTTCAAAAAGATTTGAACTGATCACAATCAATGAATGTATTTTCTTTGAGATTTAATTCACCAGTCAATTTCAAACCTTCTTATTAGTTGTCGAATTTGTCTTTTTAAGTCTCACTACTACTTATAGAGTTTTACATTCAATTCATTATTCTGTCACACAGAAAATGCCATATGTTCTTTTTAATCAAGTCATTAATGATAAAGGAAGACAATATTTCTTTTTTTTTTAAGATTCTAAGAAAAGATTTATTTGAATCCATAACACTCTTTAAAAGAATTCCACACTGCAGTAACAAGATATTTTTTTTAAAAATAAAATAAACTTTATTAATAACAAATTATATACAATAAACATCACATGATCACCATTTCTTATGCTTGCTTATAAGTGTTATTAAAACAGGCAGAACTCACTATATGTATTGCCACTCACTGCAAGCCAGAGTAATCAATGGATGCAAGAAGGCTTGTGCATAAAATCCCCATCTAGTGCCTACTAATCCAATCTAGATCTACGTGCAGTGATCTCAGATCCAAGGCTCCTCACTGACGAAAGTCATAAGCCAGAAACTAGTCTGGAGATATTGGATGAGTAGGCACTAGATGGGGATTTTATTCACAAGCCTTCTGGCATCCATTGATCACTCTAGCTTGCAGTGAGTGGCAATACGTATAGTGAGTTTTGCCTGTTTTAAATAATATACAAGTAGTAACATGAAAAAAAATTAATGTTATATGAATTTTTATTTTAAATATTAACAGCTACACAAAAAATTAAGTTAATTTACATAGCAAGTGATATACAACATATGAAAACATAAGCAATACGATTGGTGTTTCAAAGCAGATGAAGAAAGATTCACATTAAAATAGTAACATCTTATGTATGTCAATGTTGAAGCAGTCGGATCTGAGTTCGATCCTAGCTTCATGTTATTTACCCTAATAAAAAAAACAATGAAAAAAAAATGACTTTACTTATGCAGGATATAGTTGCATAAGTATATAGACTCTGGGAGAACAGCATGAGCGTGAATAATATAACCTGCCCAAGCTACAAATTATACATGTCATCAACATAGCATACCATCTGTTTTTGTACTTCTTCAGAAAGGACCTGCCTCAAACAGCGCATAAGTCCTGCTCCACTATTAATAAGTCCGAAGGGAACCCTTTTAAAAACGTGCGTGTAGCCACCGTACCGAAATGCAGTGTATTTCCGGTCCCTTGGATCGAGATTCAATTGCCAGTAACTGGCGGTTAAATCTAATGTTGAAAATACTGTCTTCCCAGCTAATCGTACAAGTACTTCTTGGATAGGAGGGGGAGCATCTCTTTCCGGTATAGTGATGCTGTTTAACCTCCGGGCATCCAAACATAGCCGCAAGTTTCCATTTTTCTTCTTGACGACGACCAATGGGTTGTTATACGGAGAAGGGCTGCGCTCGACAATATTCCATTCGATCATTTGTTTTATCTGTGCTTCTACTTCATCTTTATATTGAAATGGAATCGGGTATGTTTTGGACTGGATGTAAGTTTCTTCTTTCACTCTGATTCGGTGGGTGTACCCTGTAATCTCACCTGGCATTGGAGAGAAAATTATGGCATATTCCTTGAGGATTTCCCGCATTTGTTCGGTATCATCCGGTTCAGTAATAATGGATTCTTCAACCTTTTTGTCAATCATTGAAAGATCAACTGGATGGATTAGGCAACTTTCATGGTTTCCTTCTCGGTGGAGTGATGTTTTAAAGTTGACAGTTTCATTTCCAAATGAGCATCTACCTTTAGGGTAGTCAATAATGCCGTGGTTTTGAATCAAAAAGTCGGAACCCAATACTACATCATATATGAGCCCTGTCATAATAAGAAAGGTATGTCCTACTAGCCTTTTGTTGATTTCAACCTCCAACCACACTTGATGGTTTTCACTTGACACCTTTTTCCCATTAGCCAAGGTCATTTGGATCGTACGGGTTGGGAGTTGCATTATCTCGCGTCTCTTTTTTAAGTTTCCAATCCATGCTGCAGATACAATGGATGCTTGACTGCCCGAGTCAATCAAGGCTGATACTCTGCTCTCCTTTACATTTATTTCGATAATGGGACACAAATGAGTTATCTGATGTCCCTCATTATCTTTCTCAGAGATTAGATTAGTCATTTGATTAATGGTTGGGGCTGGAGTGTCTTTTCCGTAACTTGGGTCTAGAGATCTAAAATGATTATCCACTTCTAAGAAATTCGTCATCTCGTGGATGGTACTAATCTGACTACGAATCATAAGTTTCCGAATTTCTCGTGGCATGTTGTATTCTATCATACGTACAATTCGAGACTCTGGAAAGTTAAAACTGGACAATGAGCGAAATTTGGCTGACTGTTGTAAAAAAAATCGGTCGTAGGTATTTCCCTTATTTACTGAAAACTGTTCATTAATGAGGTCACGCAACAAGTTTTCTTGCTTCCTTTCACTCCAGAATGTTTCTAGAAGCTTGTGACAATATTGCTCAAAAGTGTCTGGCTTCTTCTCTATCATGCCCCACCAGTCTTTGGCCACGGCTTTCAAATGGTAACGAGCAATTAGTATTTGTTGAACATTATCCAGAGTTTCTATTGCAAAAGCATTAGCTAAACTGTCTATATGTTGCTGAGGATCTTCCCAGAATGCACCGTAAAAATCTATGATTTGAATCAACGGGTATTGAAAGGTCATTGAATTTTCCAGTGGCTTTCCCATTTTTGAACATAAGAAAATAATATAATAAACAATATAATAAACACTGCGAATCAACTTATAGTACTCTCTGTATGCTTAAAATAATTTTTTCTCTTTAGTAAATTTTAATGAGGTCTCTGACTACAGGTCCATTGTCCCAATCTTCACCCGCTGCTGCACATTATTTCCCCAATCTATGTAATCTGCCTTTTTTAGTTTACCTACGTTTTCTTGGTTAGCTCTTTATATTAACTGTTTGAGTGAGACATGTATTCAAAAATATCAAAGATACGAAAAAACATTATTCACTTTCCCTTTGTTCAACTGTTCTGTTCTCCCATGTCTGAGAAAAAAAAAAACTATACAGTGATATACAAATATTATGTATTAGCAGATACAACAAGTCATTCTGTATTGAACACACTTGGTTTTTTATTATGGCGATTGACCCACTACTGTGCTGACAATCAAATTTGCTGACTTTCCCTTTGTTCAGATTGTTTCAAAGCAGATGAAGAAAGATTCACATTAAAATAGTAACATCTTATGTATGTCAATGTGTAATTTATACACTTCCTATAAAATTGCACTAAAAAATAAGCTTACTTTGGATACTAATAACGTTGTAATTTAAATATAAAGTAATGTTCAACTCAGACAAAATTTTATACTAACATTTGTTTTGTAAAAATTTGAGAATATATAGAAGTGTATTAAACCACACTTGATTATCTTTTTTAAGAACATATTTTTTCTTTTCAAAGATAATAGCAGTGAGAAAGCTACATGGTTCTAAGAGTATGAATAATTGCAATGGTATTATGGAAGTGAAAATCTTTAATATTTTTCTTAATTGCTTAAGATTAATTACATACTTGTGAAATACTACAAAAGTATAATAATGAGAAGTATAGGCAAGCTTAAAAGATGTGTATCCATTTATGGACGATTATTATACAAATCAAATATGAAATTCATACTTAATTTAAGTTAGTTAATTAGAAATTATTAGATCGGAAGTTGAACTCCGATAATGTGCTATTACTTTAAATATTATAAATATCTGTGCACTCACATGATATCTATAATATTTAAAGTAATAGTGCATTATCGGAGTTCAACTTCCGATCTAATAATTTCAAGATTTTCAGTGCTTTATAATGTTAATTAATTAGGAATGTTTTGATAGGAATTATACCTAGTAATAAGTTAAAGAAAAAATTCAACTATGATTGAAAAAACATACATATTTTGGAATTGGGTTAAAGTCTTGTCAATTGGCAATGTTGACCATAGATGTCTATTAAGATATATTATTTCCCCAAATTTCTAAATAGTATGCTAATTATAGATTTGTTGTTATATGGTCCAACAGATTTGTATGTTCCACAGCATGATCATTAATAAGGAAAATACCCTGCATATGGAAGTAAAGCAAGCAATGATATAGGTGGGTAAGTAGATTGCAATGTATACTTTAGTTTTAATTTAGGAACCAGACAAAGGAGGCCATATCAGATTTTGACTCATTTACATTTAGAAAACATGCAGTTGTAATTGATAGAAGATGTAAAAATAGACAGTAATTCTGAAAAACTGCATCCATGGATTATAGAAAGCAAGAATAATTTTAAAATAGCATTAATAATACAAACTTTTACTATAGGATAAAACAATTTTGAGCTTATCTTTTATTTTTGTATTAAACTTGCTGATGATAAGATGGTTAAAAGTAATGACTTAATTGTGCCTTAGATAAATTGATTGGAATTCCAAGAAAACATGAATAACATCTTATAAAATATGATGCTAGTTTAGATCTCATAGATAACTGTCACATAGATGGCTTACAATTACTATTGTAGATCCTGGTAGCATTTATAATTTGTTCAGAATGAGAAGAATAAGAGGAATGTTCTGAAGATCTCTGAAGATTGTCAGGATATCACCAATGAAGAATATCACTTCAATACCCTAGATGAGAAAGTATGAGACTTCTGTGCTTTGCACAATGTTTTTGTTCATGGGATTATATATATATAATATCCGTTAATTAAAACAATTGTAATTACAATAAAAATAATAATAATAACGGTAACAAACTATTATAAACAATCTTTAAATTCGCAGAAGTACTTTTGGTTAATTTCTTGAACCTGCCTCAACTGCCATTAAAATTCAAAAAGAAAACAAAGCGGAAACAAACGTCATCAATTCAAATTCCAGGAATCTCATATTTTAATGTTAGCAGATTGCCTATTTATTAAATGCATTTTATTCCTATTTATAAAAATTGCCTCCTTAAATTTTCTTTTATTATGGTGTCTCTCTTCATGAAGAATTTTCACATTTTCAAAATCAAATTTACATGGGTTTTTTTATGATCAAAGAAAACTGAAAAAGAAATTAAATCACCATTATTTTTACTTTTTGCATGTTTATATAACAATTCATGCTCCCTCAATCTCTTCTCAATAGTGCACCTAGATTCACCTATATATGATAGCATACAATCACAAAAAATTTGATATATGACATTACTTTTTTTCTTGACAAGTATGACATCCTTAGAATTATTGACTGACTTATTAATATTGTTTGGAACATAGAATGAAAAATTACGCACATTCTTATATATATCCCTAAAAAATTTCACTTGTGGATTTGAAATAAATGGAATAGATATCCATTGTTTATTATTAATCTTCATTTCCTTTAAATTATTATACTTTTTTTTAAATAGACATGAAGTATTGCTTATTTGTTCCATTTTATAACCAACATCAAGCAATTCCTTGGCAAATATCTCAATATTTTTCAGTTTATCACTTTGGTAATGACATAATTTTTCATTCCGAAACAAAAAAGATCTAAAACTTGCCATCTTATGCATCATTGGTACTTTTGATTTACAATTTATATATCCCCTTTTTTGCAGTGGTTTAATTATTAATTTATAATTTAATATAATGTTATCAAGACTTATGCATCATTGGTACTTTTGTTTACAATTTATATATCCCCTTTTTTGCAGTGGTTTAATTATTAATTTATAATTTAACCACTGCAAAAAAGGGGATATATAAATTGTAAATCAAAAGTACCAATGATGCATAAGATGGCAAGTTTTAGATCTTTTTTGTTTCGTAATGAAAAATTATGTCGTTACCAAAGTGATAAACTGAAAAATATTGAGATATTTGCCAAGGAATTGCTTGATGTTGGTTATAAAATGGAACAAATAAGCAATACTTTATGTCAATTTTAAAAAAAAGTATAATAATTTAAAGGAAATGAAGATTAATAGTTAACAATGGATATCTATTCCATTTATTTCAAATCCACAAGTAAAATTTTTTAGGGATATATATATATATAAGAATGTGTGTAATGTTTCATTCTATGTTCCAAACAATATTAATAAATTAGTCAATAATTCTAAGGATGTCATACCTGTCAAGCAGAAAAGTAATGTCATATATCATTTTTTTGTGATTGTATGCTATCATATATAGGTGAATCTAGGTGCACTATTGAGAAGAGATTGAGGGAGCATGAATTGTTATATAAACATGCAAAAAGTAAAAATAATGGTGATTTAATTTCGCCTTCAGTTTTCTTTGATCATGAAAAAACATGTAAATATAAATTTAAATTTGATATTGAAAATGTGAAAATTCTTCATGAAGAGAGAAACCATAAAAAAAGAAAAATTAAGGAGGCAATTTTTATAAATAGGAATAAAATGCATTTAATAAATAGGCAATCTGCTAACATTAAAATATGAGATTCCTGGAATTTGAATTGATGACGTTTGTTTCCGCTTTGTTTTCTTTTTGAATTTTAATGGCAGTTGAGGCAGGTTCAAGAAATTAATCAAAAGTACTTCTGCGAATTTAAGGATTGTTTATAATAGTTTGTTACCGTTATTATTATTATTTTTATTGTAAATATATATATATATTGTACACAATAGCCATGCAAATGATGAACCTTGTCAAATATACCAAGGCTTGGTTTAAAAGGTAAAGAGAGACTCATGTAATTTTTAAGACTAATAGGTATATTGATAAAATAATGATGATGACAGTAATTAGGTGTGTTTGGGTAGCAGAAGTTTACTTAATGCATTAAATAAATATTCCTAGTTTATCAGTTCAAAAGCAACCTTAAAATTAACTTGGCATGTGACATAATTTGTTAATTTATTCTGTTTTGCAAACAACATTGATTTTTATACTAAAAGAATAGCCTGAGATGTGCAATGGGTTTTAAATGCAAAATATGAAGAGGAAATATTAGGAAGGATAACATCATTTAATTGTTTAAGAATATATTTTTGATCAATATCCTCCAATGTGATGAGGTGCATGGTACTCACTAAGGTACATAATCTGATTTTTTTCTAAACCAAAATATTGCATTGGTATAAAGATTAGGTATGGAATCTTCTCATTAACAGAGTTGATTATAAAACATAGGATGGGAGTGATGATGTAATTTAGATGCTTATAAATATTATCTAGAACAAAATCAACTGCTAATGAGATATGAAAATGTAAGTGGACCATTAAGGTATGGACAGACCCAAGATATTGTCATATTCTGAAGACTATATATAAAAATACAACAGCAACAATTAGATTATGTAATGATATTAATAATATTAACATTGAGAAAGGTGAATGACAGGGTGACTCCATATCACCAAAACCTTCTATAGCAGTTTTGTAAGAAGTAATTTGTGTAAAAGTAAATGGAGATTATTTAAGTCATTTAGATTTTGTAGATGATGCAGTTGTTTTTGCAAATAATGCTTTAGAGCTGCAGGAAATGTTGCAGGAGTTATCAGATAAAAGTAGGATTAAAGGTAAATATTAAAAAGACTAAAGTAATGTTCAATGGATTTTCTCAAAATAAGAAAATAAAGATTGATAATGATGAGTTAGAAGAAGTTAACAACTATAAATATCTTGGTCAGATTATTACTACTGATAGAAACATAAGGGATAAAATTAATCATAGAATTAAACTTGTTTGGAGTGTTTTTGATAGAAATACTTTAGTATTAAAAGGAAATATGCCTATGTATTTGAAAAGGAAGGTTTTTAATAAATGTATGTTCACCAGTTCTTATTTACAAATCTGAGTCTTGGACACTTAAAAGAAGAGCAATAAAGAGACTTCAGATCACTCAATGAAGTATGGAGAGATGTATGTTAGGAGTAACCAGAAGAGATTGAAAACAAAGTATGTGGGTAAGACTACAAACAGGTGCTAGTGATTTCATTGAAAGAATTAAAAGACTGAAGTAGAGTTGGGTTGGATGTGTTGTTAGAAAAACTGATAATATATGCACAGTTAAAATCTTAAACTGGATTCTAAGAGATTGTAAAAGACCCAGAAAGAGACCACATGTGAGATGGATGAATGAAATAAGGAAGTGTGCTGGGATGATGTGGAGAAGAGATGCTAGAAATTAGGAAGGATGGACTGAACTTAGAAAGATCTTCATCCTGCAGTGGATATTGAAAATGATAATGATGAACTGCATAATATCTTCAAGAATGTTTTGAAGTATAATTATTTTGAGGAAGTTGTGTATCATGATTAATTGACTGTTTTTAAAGTAAATTTTAAGTAGTTAATTATAAATATGCAACGTTTTCACATGCATTAGTGAAGCTATAATTATACTATAATGTGTAATAGGTCTGCTTAGCGCTTTCGAGATTTAATGTTCGAATCTCATACTCAGCTTTGTGAATGAAGACTGTTATGATTCACTAATTAAAAATTCAAACTCATTTGCATATGTGTACAATAAATCACAACAGTCTTCATTCACAAAGCTATGAGTATGAGATTCGAACATTAAATCTCGAAAGTGCTAAGCAGACCTATTACACATTATAGTATAATTATAGCTTCACTAACGCATGCAAAAAACGTCGCATATTTATAATTAGAATTTTTACTAGTGAAGAGAAAAACAATTTAAGTAGGTAAGAAATACCGTATTCACATTAATGTCTGTCATGAGCATATTATCTTTCAACAATATGGGATTACCAAAAGCGTAAGATAAGCTAATTTTGCATAGTTTACAGTAGTCTTGTTAACCTTGAAAGATTAGAGATTGTTTTTGTAAGCTTAAACGTTATGGCATTTTCATTATAAACATTAGTTAACCAATTTATTTTATTTTTTAGTTTAGGGATAGGGGGTTCTGCATCAGTAAATTATGTAATAGCATGAAGAGTTGAATTAATGTCATTAATTCGTTGTTTTATAAGGTTATTTGAACTGTAATCTTTTATTCAAATGGAACGACAGTGGTTTGGATTTTTTTTTATTAGTGCCATATTTTAATCGAAGTGAGATTCTGCAGCTGCTAAAAGTATTTAAAGGCAATTATTACATTAGCAATGCCACCAATAGTCATATTAAACTCACAGAGAAATCGAAGCTTGAATGTAAATTTCTAAATTGGTGCTTTATTTTGAAGGATGCTTTGTGATAGTGTTATGCATGTATTATCATTAAATGAAACACTGGACTGATGAATTGAAGTCTTAATATCAATAGGAGATATGAAAAAGAGAATAAAAGAAGAGATTCTTGACCTAAAGTAAACATCACAGCATTTGGAGATAAAGGGAAAGCAACTGCTTCAGGACTAATTGATTCAGTTTTAGATTTAAAGTAGATAATAGCTCATTATAAACAAAATCAACACACACATTGATATTTTAGGCTTATGTAAAAAAAATTTGGGGCAATGAAAAGACTATTCCCTAAGCTGTTGACTTTTTGGCATGAATATATTCCTTTAAGGCTGTATAAAAGAAAAAATGATTGCCTTAACTGATATCAATATTATATTTAATCTTGTCAAAGGAAGTTGCATACTTATTAAAATACCTGCACCTTGTACTGGTCTGACATTGGATTTATATAAAAATATGTATACTTACTGCTTAGAAAAAATGCAGTGATCAGTTTAGTTATAAAGAAAATTTTGTTTCGGTATAATCAGCCTGGTGATTATTAAGAAATTGACTTATTGGTTAAATTCTATTGTATGAATTCAGTCCATGGACATTTATTATGGCAATTTCAATGTCTGACATATTATGCTTTTGAAGGGTTGGAGTGACACTTCTTGCTGGCATGTTTAGTGTCTGAATCATATACCTTTTCTTTTAGTATTTTCATAGGCAAAAGATGTAATTTTATCAAGTGCTTGGTTGAAGGATAGAACTGAATCCAGTGTGTTAATTTTACTCTGGACCATAGTTATCTTGTACTGAATATCCATAAGTTAATATTGAGACTGATTTTCCAAATTGCTATCTCCAAAATATTATATTTATCAAAGTGGCTCTGGTGCTATATACTTGCTAAGTTTGTGTTTCATCAAATTCAGAATATATATTATCTGCAGACTGCAACCCAAGGCATGTTGATATGGTAGCTTACATCCAAAGTAATGACACTGTTTTTGAGATTACATTAGCCTATGAGATAATCTTATGTACATCACTGCATAATTGTCCAAGTTTGCCCATGTTGCCACAATTATAACAATTTCCATCATTGCATTGAGAAGTGATTTGTCTAAGACTTAAACAGTTGAATCATAGGGATTGTTGACTCCTAATGATAACATTAATATGACTGGATTACATAAAAATATAATGAGGAAGTTTATATAACAAATATTTACATGATTTTCTAAGAGTTTATGGACATTATTCAAACTTTTCCCTTGATATATTTATTACTTGAGTGATATCTGTGATATTTTTTTGAAAAACTTTTATAAAATCAAATGGAGCATGCACAATATGGTCAAATGCAATTGGATTTAGATCCTTAATAACATAGTATATATATTTTTAAGTTCAGATGCTTAATGGTATTATATACCTATTCTCACTGCTGGTTCAAAAAGTCTTCCATTACTTTAAAGGATCTTGCAGCTGCTGATTTAATTGTTTTAATCATGTTATGCTTTTTTAGTTCTTCTAAATAGTTAGTTAGAGAAGGCTGGGATAATATTGGCTGATCATCAGATAGATCATAATTTTCTATAATACTGGTAGTGGTTGGGGAGTCTATTAACAATTAATAATCATTTACTTTATCAAAAGAAGTATGCTTAGTCTTATTAGTTTTATCATTTGTTCTGCTTGGCCACTTTATTTTCTTGCTTATTGTTAATGTTTGGCTTTATTTTCAAGAATTTAAATGGTTTAATTATATATAAAGTATTTTGGGTATTAGAAAAAAGTTTTGTTGGGCACGGCTTCATATTTTCTATTTTACTAATTTCTTCATACATTCACCCTGTATAGCATTTCTCTAGATTACTTTAATTTATGAATGTTTGCCTGGAGCCTGCTATAATGTTATTTCTTATTATTGATGTTGGCAACATTCTTCTTTTGTAAGCTATTTTCTTTTCTTGCAAAGGGCAAAAGTTATTGATAGTTTCTTTTATATTATTATTTTTTTCTATGCATTAGATTTTGGAATTTTTAAACTTTTCATGTAATTTATTCCATTCTTAGTTGATTATTGGATTTTATATTTTCTATATTAATGTGAAATTATGCCAATATCAGGAAGGCTAATATATTTAATTTACTAGCATTTTTAGTGTTCTTACGTATTAGACCTGCTACATTTTCTAATCTTGTGATTTGACCAAATAATGTGCACTTGGATCTTGTACAAATTTAAAATAATAAATTTATCAAAACAGAAGTACCTTTAAACTTACATCTTTTTAAATGCCTTATTAGCATTCAAAAGATAATCTTAAAAATACCAATTGGTCATTTCATTTAATAACTGTTAAATTTATCATCTCATAAGTACTACTTTAAAATACAACTGCAGTCATTTTTTGTTTCCCAGAAGCCATATTTATTTGAATAATCACTACTGTGTGTAGTTGAATGTTTATTAGAAGACTGACAACAACCGACACAGTACAATATTCATAAATGCATTTGGGCAATTATGTTTGAAAAAATGAGGTATGCATCTATGCAATACAACATATTTTATATACAATAACGTTTAACATTGAAATATTTCATCAAAAAAAAAAATGTAAGCAACATTTTCTGCTCCCATTATATCTCAAAATACACTAATATTTGCATTTGTTTTGATACTGAAGTGATAAAAAAAAACTTTACAATGTCTTCTTCCATTATCAAGATAAAAATATACAGAAGGATAAACTTCAACATTATTTTTGTCAATAATACTGTATAAAATTAAACCTAAAAAAGTAAAAATAAACAAATTAAAGTTTGTAGTATAATTTATAAATAACTTTTATTTTATTAATGCTGTAAGTTTCTAAATAGTATCAGTTACTAAAATATTAAATTATTAAAAAATAAAGAACTCTGCTAATTTGCTCTAACAAGCTTTATTGATAAATGCCAGCTAAACAAAGCATTTAAAAATATCTACATTGAAAACCACTCCCTAACCTTGGACCCATGGTTTCATTCTTTGTAACTCCTCAGTAAGGCACTATAGTAGTTTCAGACACTAGATCTTTCATGCTTTGGCACTCCTCATTGAGGTGTTAGGGTAGTTTCAGACACTAGTGCCAAAGCATGAAACCATTGGTCTGAGGCTAAGGAGTGGTTTTCAAGATAGAGATTTTTAAATGCTTTGTTTAGCTAGCATTTATCAATAAAGCTTGTTAGAGCAAATTAGCAGAACTCTTTATTTTTTATGTACAAGCTTAAAATTTGAGTCATGTGATATATGACTTTGATTTTTTGTTTATTAAATTATTAGATTCAAACAATTTTTTTTCAAATTTTTACAATATGCTGATTTTACAATATATATATATGCCAAATAATAAATTGTTTTTTTATTTCTTTCATAGTAAGTATTTGTGAATAACCAAAATTATAGTTCAAATGGTTTAGTAAAACTATTAGTTTAGCTGGATTTAAATGTTTAATTTATTGTTAAAAATATGTGTAAATTGTTTTTTTTCCCTCTGGGAAGAGAAATGGGCCGTTCCTGGAAGTACTGCAATACCAGGTCAACCCGTGGCGGAGGCGGAGCAAGCCCCTAACTCTCCACCTAATTCCAAAATGTGTAAATTGTTAAAATCTAATTTGTTTTAATAACAATAAAATAAAACAAAATTTCTCTTCTTGCTGATGTTTTTTGTGTATGGTTTAGTAACAGTAATAACAGTCATAGTAGTAGTAGTAATAATAATAATTATAATGCATAATAATAAGAATAAGGTTTAAATATAGGGGATTTGAACACAGACTTTCAAGCACCCTTCAACTATCCACACTGTCTTATATTATTGATACCCATGACCACACACATGTAGAAAAGATAAATAATCACTAATACATATTTTCATGCTAAACCAGCACTTATCAGATGATCTAGATTATCATCTCCCACACATATATACAATCAGTGCTCAGTTTATATTAAGATAGTAAATCTTCATACTTTAATGGAAAGGCTTCAATCTATTCCAACCTCCAACTCTTCAGCCATCCATTCTATTGAAAATCTAATGATGGAAAGTGCAAATCCCATGCTGATGCCAGTATTATTGCCATGCCCATGTTGACCTCAAGTCCTTCTGACCCCTCATGTATAGGACTTTATCCATTTAAATACATAAAAGAGGGATGGGTAGGATGCAAGCTTAATGTGTAAGATTTGAAATACAGGCATTCTTCATATACCTGGAACTTGAACACAGTCTTTAAAGCACCCTTCAACTACCCACACTATCTCATTTTACTGATACACATGACCACCAACATATAGAAAAGGTAAATAATCACCAATATCTATATTCCATCCTAAACCAACACTCATCAGTTGGTCTAGATTATCATCTCTCTCATATATATATCATCAGGGCTCAGTTTATATTAAGATAGCAAATATTCATACTTTAATGGAAAGGCTTCAATCTACTCCAACTTTCAACTCTTCAGCTATCCATCCTATTGAAAATCTAATAATGGAAAGCCCAAATCCAATGCTGAATCCAATATTAAGAATAAGGATTGTTTTTTACTATTGAAAATTTAGCACATGATTCCAGATATTCAATAATCTTAATTTTTTAAAATAAAATTTCGGTGTTTTGTCATCAAATTTTAACTCAAGATTCAATCATGTAAACAATTACATTGATTTATTATTTAAATCAACAATTAAGTATAATACTTTTGAAATCTTCCAGGTGAAAAAATAATTAGCATTATAAAAATTTAGAAATGTTAAAAAAACATTTTTTTTTAAAAAAAATATGTATATGAAATATATAAATATTGCTTATTTTTAAATTTATTTGTAGATTTAATTAAAAATAAATATTCATGAAAATTATATTTTGTCATTGTGCTAATTATCATTTTGAATTAGCATTGTTATATGGACTTAAAGATATGAATGCTTTCTAATCATTTATGGCACATTATACTTGTATCATGCATTCCCTATAAAACAGTAAAGTTGCTTGTATTTAAATATTAGATTCAGCCTATATTCCGCCCATCCTTCTTCTATGTATTTAAATGATCTTAAGATCCTACATATGAGGATCAGAATGGCTTAGGGTCAGTATGGAAATTGGCAAATAAGGGTTTTGAACATGCCATCATAACATTTTCAATGATATGGATGGCTGAAGATTTGGGGAGTGAAAAGGATTGAGGCCTGTTCATTAAAGTTTAAAGATTTGCTATCATAACATAAACCAACCACTGATTGTATACATATGGGGGATGATGATCTGAACCAACTGATGAGTGATGGTCCAGCACAAAATACATATGTTGAAGCATTTATGTTTTTCACATATGTGTGGATCTGTTGTATAAGATAGAATAGATGACTGAAGGGAACTGGAAGGTCTGGGTTCAAATACCCTCTAAAATACTTGATGAGTTGTAACTCTATATCCTCACAAATGATATTTTGGAACCTTCTAACCTTATTCCTTTCCAAACAGATAGGCACTAGGAACATGTCACATGACATTGTCATTGTGTCTCTGTTGGCACATAAAGTGTAATATCATGACCATTATCATATACTTTTCAGACTGGCACTATTCCGTAATTTTGAAAACATTCCACTGCATCTTGTTCTGTTGATGAAAGATTCCAAATTTTAATCACATTTTCAAAAATCCCAAGGCAAAAAAAAAAATGTTTAAAAAAATCAGTACATGTTAATGAATGTCAACAAAAAACAACAACATATTTTTAACCATGTGTTATCTGTTAGCCTCGTGCTAACATTTGGACATTTTGTTGTGAATGGAATTATATTAAAAATATATTCATTTTTTTTAAAAATTTACATTCAATTTAGAATTCATTTATTTAATATGTTTTAAGATTAACAAACTATAGATGTTCGAAAAAATAATTTTGAAAAAAAATACGTAAACAAATACTTCAATTGTGAAAATTGTTTACATTTTTTCTCTGGAACATGTATAGCTTGTTAACTTTAAAAATATTAACAAATATATTTTAAATTGAATGTTAATTTCAAAAAGTTTGAATACATTTTTTAATAAATTCCATTTACAACATAACATCCAGATGTTAACATGATGTAAACGGATAACACATGTTAAAATTACCATTATTTTCTTATTGACATTTGTTAACGTGCTGATTTTTTTAACATTCCTTTTTTGCCATATCATTTTTGGAAATATGATTAAAATTTGGAATTTTTCATCGACAGAACAAGATGCAGTAGAATATTTTCAAAATTACAGGACAGTGCCAGTCTGGAAAGTATATGATAATGGTCATGATATTACCTTTTACATGTGAATGGAGATGCAATGGAAGGGTCATACGTGAACACATTCTAAGGGCCTATCTGTTTGGAAAGGAACATTGTTAGAAGGCTTCAAAATATCATTTATGAGTACACTGAGATTAGTTTATAGCTAGTGTAAATGAATTTACATTAAAAAAAATTAATTACAATCCTTTGGATTTTTGTTCGTTTCAATGGAATATTTTCAAAATTATGGGATAGCAAAAATGATGTCTGTCCGCCTCTTTGTTATAGTTTGCTGAATCATGTTTTATTTTTATTTTTTCTTTGCTGCACTTGCATTAAAAAAGTTTTGTGTTTCTTTATCATTTTAATAAATAATAAATATTAAATATAATAACTTAGTCAGCCATGTTGTTTATACCATGTGTTGGAAGCTGTGAAATAGATAATTTAAAATAAAATTGGTGGCAAGCTTTCTGGCAGGCAAACTACATAAGAACCATTGATCATTTTTACAAAAGCAAAACGAAATTGCAAAAGAGACCAAACAGAAAAGTTCAAAGATAAAAGTATAGTAAAAAAAAAAAAAATACAACAAATTTCATATTGGATTTGAAAATTGATGTGTTAAGCTATTGTTCAAATTAAAACTACATTTCCAAAATGGAAATATTAATTTATACAAAGAAGTTTTTAAACAAAATTTTGATGATAAACACTCTGAATTTGCCTCAAAAATAGTTGAAATACTGTCATTTGAAGATTTGAAATTACATATAAATAAAATATACTCCAATCACATCCATTTTTTTTTCTTTTTTTTTTTTTGTAAAAAACTGAAAATATTGATGACATAAAGATATTCAATCCTAAAAATTGAATAGGAGAAGCATATTTTCTGAAGATGAAGTAATTAATTTTGCAAAAAAAAGATAACATGAATAAAAGAAAGGCAATTAATAAATTTTGGGATTATATTTCAAATAAAAATGAATATTCCAAAATGGTTATTGAATTGAGAAATTCAATGGACATCAGTCCGATATCTTCCAATGAAGGAGAAAGAGGATTTTGCAAATAAATTTAACTATATTCATTGTTAACTGAAGTATTATCTTCTCATTTATTTATAAAAATAAAGTAATAAAATAAGAGATTTACTACCGCAGTTTCAATCTGTAATTTTAAATAGAAGGTAATCAACCCTTAACATGTGTGCTGTACTGTTATATTCAATCAACATTGTTTGTGTTGAATGTTAAGAAATTCTTGATTCAAGGCACAAGAGAGAATCTTCAAAAAGATTCTTAAGATTGGCATACATAATTGAATTTAGGTACAAAAAGGAAGACAGTCAGTCTAATCTTTTCAAAGACTCTATCTTATGTCTTGGATCAAGACTTTCCCAGCATTCAATTGTTTGAATATAACAATACAATGTATGTGTAAAGGGTTGATTCTGTTTTTAAAAAATAAACTATCTTTAACATGCTTCAGTCCATCTGTTTACATGCAAACATAAATGTAAATAGGATATCACTTAGCAACTAATACTAAACTTAAAACAATACATAGAAAAGTACAGATTATATAAAAAGTTTGGAAAACACTGAAAATTCTACTATGTAAATTTGTAACATTTATTAAAAAGAAATTCAAAATAGTTATAAACAATGAATTTATTGTTGTTTGTTCAAAAGTTTGTGGTGATTGTATTTTAGTTGCAATTATATATTGAACTATCCTATCAACTAATATTAAATATCTTTAGAAAAATTCAAACTTTATTTAAACTTTTTTTTTTCTGTGTCATAGCATCGGTCGGGGGGCGAACCCACAACCGTCTGCAACCAACTACTTGCTTGCAGGGCGGCTGCGATGACCTCTCGGCTAACAACGCTTGACCAACTTTATTTAAACTTTTCAATACATCCAGTTGTTAATAATAGCATACAGTTTATTAAACTCCTATCTTCTTCAGGTGTTGCTGATTTGACAAAATAGCCCATTCAGTATTTATGAATCTAAAGGTCTCCGGGTCAATTCTCATGCTAATATTGTTATTGTTTAGGCTATCAATAATTGAATAAAAGAAACTAATCACACAGAAAATTATGTCACTCTGTGTGATATTACTAACAGTTGAATGTATTTGAAAAGATTAAAGTTTGAATTTTTCAAAAAACATTTAACAATTAATATTAGATTATTAAAATATCCCAGCATACAACAGCAATGTGTTACTATTGCTCCCCTCCTTCTTCTCCTTCTATTACTACTACCACTACTACTATTTTTAAACGAACTTTATTGTTATGCATAATTTGCTATAATAATATATTACTATTGTTTATACAAAATGTATATAATGAAAAAAATATTAAATAATAGATATTATACAAATAATGGGGGGGGGACAGTTAAGTGAGATGTACATATATTTTAAAAAAAAATGTATCAATATATACATACTTCAAAAATTAGGCAGTTCAATATATATATGACATGATAACAAGGGTGAGTTACACCATTGATGGTAGAGAAACTAAACGCCAGGTGGCTGCATAAGTGTCTGCAGGGACTAGGGTCTGTTTCCTTATCCTAATTTCTTCTAATCTATTATAAAAAAAGGGAGTTATATTTTCGAGATTGTCAAATAAAAACAGTAATAACATCTCAGATATTAGAGAGAGAAAATTGGAAGAGTGGTAATTCTGATGTTGGGAAAAAGACCTTTGCAGTATATTAGAGAGAGAAAGGGGTCGCTTTTATTTATTGATACATTGTTTTTGAAACTATCATCTGAGAATTACAAATAAGGTTTTACGATTTAAAGACAAACTAATAGAAGTTTTTAGAGGAACACGAAATAAATATTTGCCCTGTACTGTGACTAATAATGAGGATGATGTGTATATATTTAGCTATTATAGATTAAGATTATAATGCATTATTATAATTTAAATGAATATATATAATTTAACTAATGCTCAAACGATTTTGTATGTATCGGTATTATTTATATATACTGCATATTTTCACTTCTTTCTACACTTACTATAATTTTGTAAGTTTTAAAGGCATAAGTTATTAAATTAAATGATGATATTACTATTGATATATATTTATATCTAATATTTCTATTGTTTACATAATATTATTAAATATTTTTAATGGAATGCTGTCTCGCCCAAAATAATCTTTTTATTTTTTTTAAATAGAAAATTATAAAAGAGAGTTTTGACTTTAATAGAAAATCTTATTTTTGGATTCAGAAGTCAGTTAAATAAATTAAAATAAATGAAGAGATAATGAGAAGAAGTCATAGGTTACGAATATTAGAAGTATAAAATAAAAGGATGAAACCATTTCAAAAGTCAGGGGGGAAATACTGTGAAGTATAGAGTAAAATTATTCATTTTTTCTTTTATAAAAACGTATTGATTGGAACGAATCAGAGACAGGTATTAAAAGTGTAATTGATTTCTTTGAAGGATTTTGACAATCAATTATTTTTGTCTGGTTATTAATAACCTATTGCTACCTGAAAATATATATATTTAAAATTAATTTACCTTCCATTATACATATGTAATGATTTAAGAGTTTATTACAATTTATAATCTAGATTTTGAAATACTAGAATAGATCATTTTAATGATATGACTATCAATTTAATATCATTGGATTACGTCACTATTGCCCAAAAACATAGGCTTGATTTTAACTAATAAAACTAATATGAAACTGTACTAAGATTCAAAAATGTATACATGTTCTAACAAAGAAACGCACCAATGAATTGGACATTTCTATAATTTATTTACAGTATTTGTTAATCTTCTTACAAAAGCTTTATAATGAATCTTGGACTGATATCTTTTAATAACTATGTATTGTAAGAAAATAGAAGGCCATAGCAAATGTCAATTGATGATGATGATCAAGTCCTTATTGTTTGAGCATAGGGCTTTTAAAACATTTTGTTTGTTTATTTTGAGCAAATCATGTAACCAAATTTTTAACTTCTATTGAACGGATTTTCTTCAAATTTTGAATAAATGTTAGGTATTGATGACAATATAATATGACAGTGTAATGTTTTAATGTTGTCCATGGCAGTATATATTTTAAAAATACAAAGTGTGACAATTGAATTTCCAGAATAGCCGTGTGGTGTCATTCATGATCTAAATGTACTGAAATCACACAAGTATTTGTGTTTGAACATGTTTAAGCTAACATGTGTGTAAATTTTAAGCTGATAAAGCAAATTATTAGTTGCCTATTGAGAAAATAATTAATATTTATGTATACATTTTAATGTGAAAATGGGTGATTGAAGTTTTGAACCATGTTCATTGTGAGAGACTTTTTGGCCAAAAAATCAAATTCACAACTAGACCATCCTTCCTATTCACCAGACTTATCTCCGTGATTTTTGGTTATTTCCAAAATTAAAAAGTGCACTGAAAGGGTAATGATTTTCTCATAATTGATATCCAAAATATGAGTCAGCTGCCCAACAGTATTCCTAAAAATGAGTTCCAGGTGTACTTCCAGAAATGAGAATACTGTTTTAATCAGTACATAGATTCAGAAAATGACTAGTTTAAAGATGACAGTAACCACTAGTGTACACTTGTATGTATATTTTATAAAGGTGTATTTTGGGAATTAAATTTTCACACCTTGCACACTTTCATTAAAATTCATGACTAATTTACTAAAAAGCATTTCCAGTTAATTAAAAGAAAACAGAAATGAATGATGAAATCTTAATCTCTCTTGATTGTTTAATTAAAACTTGCCTATTTTAAAAAACACTACCTTCATAAGCAAACAATCTTGTAAATGATTTTAGTGTGTGCAAATTTTATTTCAAATACTACAAATACAGTTACATAATTTAGAAAATAATTTATGTGATTGCATATGCTTGCACAGGCTGTTCATAAGAGTAGAAAACTCTCCATTCAGTAGTGCAAACCAAGTGTAAACCTTAATAATCAATGGATGCAAGAAGATTTGTGCATAAAATTCATATCTAGTGCCCATTTCATCCAATATCCCCAAACTAGTTCAGGTTTATATGATTATACAAGAAATAAGCTTGGATTGAAAACATTAGAGTCTTTTCATCATGGGCTCCTAGCTTTCTAATTAACTAAATAGGTAAAACCTGGCTCCTGGAGGATTGCATTAGATGTGGTGCTCTCAAATCCAAGGCTTCTCACCGATGAAAGCTACAAGGTAGAAATGAGGTTGGGGATATTTGATGGGTAGGCATTATATAGGGATTTTATGCACAAACCTTCTTGCATCCATTGATTACTAAGGCTTGCACTTGGTGGCACTACTGTATAGAGAGTGTGCTACTATGATTGACTTACTATGCTGATGCGGCTATTTTGTTCTGCAAGGTAAGCTAAAGCTTACATATTCTTTTGCTATTATTTTCAAGAAAATTTATTGCTACAAAAATTGTGTGCTTGCTGTGTGGATATGGAAAATTGGAGTCATGAGAGATAGTTTTAATTGGATTTGGAAAAATTGTCAATAATTTTGCTAACGCTTGGAAAGTTTTTCATTGCACCATTTTAAATACAGAAGTAAAAAATTTTTTGTTTGTGGTGGTGTTATTGTAAGAAGGCTTTATAACTAAGTTGTATATCAGATTAGTTAGTTTTTAGTAATTTTGTTACTAAAGAATTTTTTTAATTTAAGAAAAAAGTGATTTATTTCAGAAAGAAGATGTTTGAGGCCTCACTGAAAGAAAATGTTTCTCTTTTGTATAAAGGTGTTTGAAGAGTAGGAGAGGAAGCATGAAGTTAAATATAAAATAGGGACTTGGAAAAATAAGGAATATTGATTGTATTTGTATTTCACAATGCATATGTAATAGTCAGAAAGAAATTAGGTGTGCTGTGGTAGAGTGCATCATATGTGATGAGCTTTATCATTTGAGATGCTTAAATAAGATTATGAAGGATGTAACAGGTTTATGGCTATGTAGACAGTGTGTAAATGTGATAAAAGAGGTAAAAAAGTGGTTTCTAAGTGTACATAGTTTAAAGAGAAAGTCAGGAGAAATGGAGCAAAACATGGTTGAAGAAGATAGGATAGAGTTGTTTTTAATGAAGTGACATGAGATATGGATGGAGAAATAAGTAGTGAAATGGAAATGGTTAGCCAAAGAATAAGTAAGATAGGGGAAGAGCTAAAGGATGTAGAAGCAAAATTAAAATCATTAGAGATAAAGTGTGAGCTGATAAAGGGATTATTGAATAGGAATGATAAGGAACAAGTAGATTAGGAAGTCCAGAAGGTGGAAAAGAATGTTACAGATGAAGTATGGAAAGTAAACTATGAACAGTATTGATAAAAGATTTTATAATTAGAAAATGTGAAAATATAATTGCAAGGGAAAATAGAAACAGGTATGAAAGAATATGTCTGCCTGGAATTAGGAATGTTACAGATAAGTAAAGAAACAAGAGAGTAGAGATGTGTATGTTATGGTAGGGACAAATAATTTCTCAGAGCCTTCATACAGAGTAATGGATGAGTATATAGAATTGATTAGTAATTTGAGTAAGATTAAAGGAAGAGTAGGAATAGATGGATTATTACAAAGATTTGACAATAGATATATATTAGATAGGGCATGTTCTATAAATGAGAGATCGAAAAAATTATTATGTTTATGGATGTGTGGGATTTTTTTTATTACTAAGAGGGAATTATATAATAAAGATGGATTGCATTTATCAAAACAAGGAAGTGAAGTTTTAGGGAGTTTGATTTATAAAGAATATAGTCCAGTAAACTTATAAAGGGGGTGGGGTTTTAAATTGCAGGGCTATCAGAAAGAAGAAGAATGGATGGGATGTAAGAAATAAACAAAGGGTGGCTGATTTGGATATAAATGTAGAGGTGGAAAGGGAATGGGTCTGTAAAATTAATGAAAAGCAAATTATTTATAAATGTAATGGAAAAGAAAGAGTCAAAAGTATTTTTCAAAGAGTAGATAGGAAAAAAGAAATTGTTAAAATTTGATATTTGAACATGTAAGATGGTAGGAGACCAAAAGAATAGCTGGAATTAAACAAAGCAATTAAAAATGAAGAACTTGAGGTATTAGCAGTTGTGCAAACATATATAAGAGGAAAAGAAGAGCCTATATTGGAAGACTTGGTATGGCAGGGTATAAATAGAAAAAAAGGGATGGCGGTATAGAAGTTATGTCAAAAAGTATTTAAATCTTGTTAAATGTCAAGAACATTTGTGGTTTGAGATAAAGTTAGGAAGACAAAAATGGATAGTAGCTATAGTATAAATAGCTAGTGGAGATAGTCAAACTATAATAAAGTGGAACAGTAGTGTCTATGAATGCCTAGTTAATCACATGATCACCATCTCACTACTATATGGAGAGTTTTTGCCTGTTGCCTAGTTAATGATATACAGAGTTTCAAAAAAAGGGGAAAAGAAATATGATTATAGGTTATATGAATGGCCATATTAAAGAAATTGATGACATAGATAACAAGAATGGACAGCTTTGTCAGAGAGTGAATTTGAGCATTGGAAATTTGACAAATATTTATGAGACACCCTAGAAATCATCTACAAAAATATATTTTACACAATAGATTATGTATTAGTAGAGAAAGAGAGAATAAATAAAGTATGGAAAATTAAAGTGTTTGATAATGAAGAGAGAGTATGTAATAATGATCATAATTTGTTTAGAATAGAAATGGTTAGTAATATGATGGGAAATAATAATAAAAGTAGAAAGGTTAGTGAAAGATTAGGATAGAGAATGAACAATAAGAATAAGTTAAAAAGAATATAAAATAAAAGTTGAAGAAACCATGGAGGAATTGTTTGGGAATGATAAGAACTAGTCTGGTGATGTAGAAAAAGTGACAAATAGAGTTTTAGGTGAGAATATTCAGAAGAAGAAAAGTAATAGAAAAGTGAGAATTAGTAAAGAGAGGGAAAAGCATGCAAATAATGTGTGTTATTAAGAACAAGGAAAGTTGGACAAAATAGATAATTATAGAGAGAGAATAAAATTAAATAGTAAATTGTTTGAGGATATAAATAAAAGTGGAAGAGATGGGAGTAAAAAATTTTGGAAATACATTAAATGAAGAAATATATGGGAGAGAGAAATAGTATTACTAGATGATGAGGGAATATGGAGTAGCTCTAGAGAAGAAATAGAGACAATCTTCAATAAGAATATAATGGATATAGAAAAGATGCTAGATGTGAAGGACAAAGTGATAACAAACATAAAAGTGTGTAGTAATGGAAATATTAGGTTTACAGAAAATGAACTGAATGAGGCCGGAAAGAAATTGAAAAGTGGAAAGTCAAGAGATTTAGATGGATGGGCAGCAGAGATGTTAATGAATTTAGAACATATAGTAAAATAAGACCTATTATCATGTTTTAATAAGATGACCCATCAGAGGGATTTTCCAGATAGTTGGAGTAATAGAAGAGTAATGCCACTATTTAAAGGAAAGTGTAAGGATCATAAAAAGTTAAGTAATTATAGACCAATAGTGGTAATGTTAGTGTTATATAAAGTTTTTGCATATATGGTGGCTGGGTCACAAAATGAATGGAAGAAAATATAGTGAGGGAAATGCAATGAGATTTTTGATTGGATAGATGTATAGGAAATAGTTTATTTGTAGTTACACAACTTATAGATATAAGTAGAAATACAAGTAGATAGTTATATATGGTTTTTATAGCTATAGAGAAGGTATATATTAGAGTAAATAGATTATAGGTAAATTTATTAAATTTGGGAATGGATGAAGCTTTGGTGAATCTTATTAAGAGATTGTATGAAAAAATTAGTATGTATCAATTAGGAAATATAGAATCAGAATTAAAAATGAGATGGGACTAAGGCAAGGATGCCATATGCCACAAATTTTGTTTTTGTTATATTTGAGCTGAAGAGAGCATTAGAAAACTAGGGAGGCAGAGATACTATTAATAGGTGGCAAGGGAGTATATATACATTATCAAGTCTTTTATTTGTGGATGATGTCTTTTTGTAACAGAAAGAAGGGAATATATGGAAGTTATGCTGAGGATATGCACAAGGGTGGATAAAGAGATGATTAAATTTAATGGAGAAAAATCAAAAGTAGTGATTATTAATACTGGAGAAAGAGAAGATAAATAATTTTTATTGGGAAATATAAAGTTAAGTGTTGTGAATATATATAACTGTTTGGTAATCATCTTAAGTAATCAGAGAAATTGTTGGATGAATGGTAGAAAAAATTGATAAATGAATCAAAGAAAAGAAAGGGACTGATAAAGAACTTAACAGTGATTTTACACAATAAATATGATGTAGCTAAACTTAAATGTAAAGGAGTGACAGTAGCAAGATTAACACATGGTAATGATGCATTACTTAGAAAAAGTATAAAAAGTTGAAAGACATACATTAGATGCAGGAGTGTGGATGACAAAGGAGGCAGTTCAAGGAGAAATGGGATGGTCAAGTTTTTATGTGAGAGATGCAAAAAAGCAAAATGATGCAAAAAAGCAAAATGAAAATATTTGGTAGATTGCAGTTTATGGATAATAAGAGATTAGCCAAAATATTATTTAATTGGGTTATGAGTAAAGGGCAGGCAACATGATGGGTGAGAAAGATGGTATGATATGCAGAAAATTTGGATAAAGAATTTATGTTAGTATACTTGTACAAAAGGTGGGATGATTGTGTTAGGAGAATTGTTGAGTGTAATAGTTGCAAGAAATGGAATAGAAGAATAGATGCATTAATAAAGAATAGGGAATTGGAGAGATGGATATACACACAAATAGGAAAATGTGGGTGATTTTGTCTGCAAGTTATGTAAGGAGGACAAAGAAAATATTAGGCATCTGTTAACTTAATGTAAATACTTTCAAGTAGAAAGGGCACAAATAATGAAGTTGTGGGAAAATAAATATAAACAAAGTGATTATTTAGAAGGTGGGTTCTGGTTTTTATGCTGGGTTTGGAAAAAGATAAGGTGGATTTAGATATAAAGACTGTGGTATTGACAAAAATTATGTTATGAAAGTGGGATGAAACAGAATAGAAAAAAATATGAGCAAAACATAGGGTGAGAAATGGAAAGGGAAGGTAAAGTGGTTAACAGGTTTTTCTGGACATAGTAGCTGAGAGATTTCTGATTTCGAAAAAGACTTCAGAGTGCATCTCATCTCATACTGTTATAATCAAAATTATTGTTGAAGAAGAAAGTATTTTTTAGTTTTTAATTCATTATTAGTCACCAATTTAAATAAAAATATTTTTAAATAAAATATTATATACACCTGGGTCTCATTTTATGCGGATTATTTTAATGCGATTTTGAAGTTATGCAATTCATGTTTCTTCTTAATATCTTTCATATTTCACTATATTTATTAGATATCAAGAAATTTAAATTATTAATAACTTATTTTGACTTGATATACTTTTTTTTTCAAAAATATAACGTTATATTAGCAGCTAACGTGAATATGGCCTGAAGCTGTATGTAAATAACCTATTTATACTAATGAGTAAATAATAACAATAGATTTATATTTACATATAAAAATATCGCAATAAATATTCAAAAAAATTAAACTTTTAAAATGTATATTTTGTTATATATAACAGAAATAAATAATCTTTTAGATTTTTAAAATAAAAACGAAGATTTTATAAACTGAAAATAATCTTTCTAATGATAATGTATAATCTTTTTGTTTTGATTTCGATCTCATCTTTTTAATATAGAAACAGAAAACCATTAACACAGCACAAGACTGAAACTGGCGCTAGTTGTACATCACATCACGAATAAAAATAAAGTGGCTAACAGTTTTCTCTGGGCATAATTGCTGAGAGATTCTTGACTTTGTTTAAGGAGAAGCTACAATACATCACATCACATCGAATCTGATTTCTTGCCAGTTTACAAACAAACTCTAGTGGTAATGATTAAAATATGTATGGAAAATTAAATACTGTAGTTAATAAAAAAAGTAAAAAAGTTTGTCTTGTATTAATTTTTTTCAAATATTTGAAAATTTTCATTAGTCATAGTTTATTTGCTTATTTTTTTAATGTGAATTTTAAAGTAATTTTTCCTTATTACTTTGCTTTTATGCGAATTCTGAAAAATACAGACCCTATCCCCCATTTTTCAAGGTAAGTTAAGTCTATTTTTGTGCAATTTTTTTAATGCAGGTTTTCTGTGGAACTTATCTACCACATAAAACGAGGCCCAGGTGTATATATTATTTTAAAGATAATGTTTGAAATTTTAACATTTGCAGCAGTTGATAAGAAAATTAATATTAATTAGTGACATATACTAGATTTTTTTAGTATAATGATCTTTAAAACAATTTATAGATGATTTTATAAAATAAAAATCAAGACCTGTTATAGATTTTTATTATTAAATGTCGTTAGAAAAAGTCAAACCATTTTTAAACTTTTCAAATCTTCAACTGTTAGTAATGTAAATAATACAATATTTTGAATGATATTCTCTTTTGTCTTCAGGTGATAATAATAATAGCATGTAAATTGAAGGTGAAATGTAGTTAGCTTTGATTGAATAGTCTAAATACGTTAAAATTCAGTGGTCATGCATATAAAGATCCCTGGGTCAATTGCCCTGCTAGTACTATTACTGATCAGTCCAGCAATGCCTGCAGATGAGAGAAAAATCAGACCACTCAAAACATTATGTTATATACTAATTTATGTACTATTATTAATAGTTGAATATATTTGAGAAATTTAATAAAGTTTAAAATTTTTTTAAAGACATTCAATATTTTAGTATTATATGGTGGAAATAGTCCAACCTATAAATACAACTAAAATGACATCACTCCAAACTTTCAAATAAAAGATAGTACAGATTTAATGAATAATATTTCTGTACTATAATTTTCATGACACTACACTTACATAACCTAGGGGCTGGTTTCTATCCACTTTTAACACCTTGTGGAGCAATGTAACCATAAATATAAGACCAAAAAATTACACTACAGAAATATTATTCATTAAGTGGATAATCTCTAGAATAAAAAATGACTAATAAAAGTTATTAATATACTACCGTCAAGTGGTTTGCATCAAAATTGTAAGGGCAGTACATTTGACACCACTTAAAGTGTAGTGTTTGGCTACCTACCCATCTACCCACTTACCCACCTGCCCACCCTTACCCATCTACCTACTTACCTTCCTCCCTCCCTCTCTATCTACCGATGTACCTACATACATACTTACTTACTTATCTACCTATGCAATAATGAAAAATATATGCAAGAGATTGTGATCTGGGTGTAGGAAAAATTACAGTACAGAAATATTACTCATTAAGTGGATAATCTCTAGCCTAATGAATGACTAATAAAAAATTTTAATATATATTCATCAAGTGGTTTGTATCAAAATTCTAAGGGCAGTAAGTCTGACACCATTTAAACTATAGTAATTGGCTACCTCCCTCCCTCCCTACCTACCTCCCTTTCTCCCTCCCTATCTATCTATCTATCTGTCTGTCTGTCTGTCTGTCTACCTACCTACCTACCTACCTCCCTCCCTATCTATCTACCTACCTACCTACCTACCTACCTATCTACCTATCTACCTATCTACCTACCTACCTACCTACCTACCTACCTACCTACCTACCTACCTACCTACCTACCTACCTACCTACCTACCTACCTACCTACCTACCTACCTACCTACCTACCTACCTACCTACCTACCTATCTATCTATCTATCTATCTATCTATCTATCTATCTATCTATCTATCTATCTATCTATCTATCTATCTATCTATCTATCTATCTATCTATCTATCTATCTATCTATCTATCTATCTATCTATCTATCTATCTATCTATCTATCTATCTATCTATCCTGAGCAATAATAAAAAATATTTGCAAGGGATTGTGATCTAGGTGTAGGAAAAATTACACTACAGAAATATTATTAATTAAGTAGCTAATTACTACTCTAATAAACGACTAATAAAAAGTATTACTAATATAGATTTGATAATAGAATTTTTAATTTGAACCAATTAAAAACAAAAGAAATAACTTTTTGTCTCATGCACATGTGACACATTAAATGATTATTCCAAATCAAATACTTTAGTCTTTTTAACATTTAACTATAATGCTACTTTCTTAATCTCATCTGATAATTCTTGCAACATTTCCTAAAGCTCTAAAGCATTATTTGCAAAAATAAGTATATCATCTGCAAAATCAAGATGACTTAAATAATCTCCATTTATTTTTATTCCCTCAGCTTCCCATTTCAACCCACAAAATAATACAGTGTACAATATTGTATTTAATAAGTATAATAATGCTCAAAGCTTAATGAGTTTATAAGAAATCATTAAAACCAGTCAAGACTTAGACAATCCCAATATCACCTTTATTGTTAAAAGGAGGTTGCCTTGACAACAAGTTGAGATTGTTGATTGTTATTCATATTGGGATTGTCTCAGTTTTGACTAATTTTAATGAATATTTTGACTAAAGAATTGAAATATGAATAATGTATTTTATTTGATCTTAATCCAATATTCTTGCAAGATAATTAGTGACTTTATTTTTGATATATTAAAAAAAAATATTTTTTTATTATTAATGGCTGCAAAAGCCAAAATAAAATGTCAGTTTATTCATTTGTGGCAAATAATCAAAAATATACTTTGATAACATACAACAATAGTGTATTAAAACAGGCAAAACTTAGTGCCACTCAGTGCAAGGCCAGAGTAATCAATGGATGCCAGAAGGCTTGTGCATAAAATCCTTATCTAGTGCCTACTCATTCAATACCCCCAGACTAGTTTCTGACTTGTGGCCTTTGTCAGTGAGGAGCCTTGGATCTGAGAGCACAGCTTCTCCTCACTGACAATGGCCACAAGCCAGAAACTAGTTTGGGTATTGGATGAGTAGGCACTAGATAGGGATTTTATGCACAATCCTTCTGGCATCCATTGATTACTCTGGCTTTGCCCTGAGTGGCACTACTGTATAGTTTTGCCTGTTTTAATAACAGTTATAAGCAAGCTTAAGAAATGGTGATCATGTAATAAAGTGTGTTAATATCAAATTTTGAAATGTGTATATTAAGTAAAATATATTTACTCAATGAGTATTATAGATTAAAATTTTTATGATTATTATTTTGCTTGCAGCAAAAACGTATATGTTAAACATAATTTATAGATACCTTAAACAACCTCCATACTTCCCATTCTTTTTAAATTCATATAAATAAAAATACAATAAAAGACAAATGCCCCTCAGGATGCATTTCATGCTGAACCAGCTCTCATCAGTTGGCATAATTGTAAAATACCATCATTGTAATTGTAAATTATTTCAGGGGGGGGGGGGGTCCTAGTATGTATTTAATAATCAACCTTATATGATCAAAGGTTACTAAACATAAATTAAAAATATTATTTATATGATTAATATTAAACGATTAATCTCATAATTTGCTTTCAATTATGGCCTCATTTACCATAAACATATATATATATTAAAATGATTGGGAAAAAAGTGTCAATATTTACATTATTAAAACTTTATCAACCAACTATATATTTTTTAATAAACATTTTACTCCATTTATGTAAAATAAATAAATTTATAAAATATTGTTTTTGTTGTTGTTTTTTTACAAAAAAAAAAAACAGTGGTGCAAAAAAATTGAAAGTTTTATTGGTTAGATAGTACAAAAATAAAAAACAATAATGAAATATAAAGTGCACCAAAAATAATTTTTAATATTTATAGATGTGATATACTGTAGCTTCTCCTTAAATGGAGTCAAGAATCTCTCAACAATTATGCCCAGAGAAACATGTTAGCCACTTTATTTTCCATTCACCAGTCTAAGTTTTCCCATATTCTGCTCCATCCCATTTTCACAACATAATCTTTGTCAACTCTATGGTCTTTATATCTAAATCCCCCTTATCTTTTCCCAAACCCAGCATAAAAACCAATAATTCCCTTTCTGTATAATTACTTTTTTCATATTTATTCTTCCAATAACTTCATTATATGTGCCCTTTCTGCTTTCAAGCATTTACATTCAATTAACTGATGCCTAATATTTTCTATTTCTTCCTTACATAATTTAGACTAAATCACCCATATTTTTCCACTTACATGCATATTCTCTTGTTGCTAAAGATCCCATTTAAGCCTTAAACAATAAACTACTTTCGTTACTATTATCATATATTAACTTGCACCTAATATTCTGTTTATTTCTATATATATTTAAACTCTTTTTACTCTCCATACTATTTCTCCATCTCTCTAACTCCCTATTCTTTATTAATAAATCTATTCTTTTATCCCATTCTTTACTACTATAACACTCCTCTTAACACAATCATCCCACCTTTTATACAAGTACACTGATATAAATTCTTTATCCAAATCTTTTGCATACCACATTCTTTCTCACCCATCTTGTTTTTACCTGCCCTTTACTCATAACCCAATTAAATACTATTTTGGCTATTCTTTTATTATCCATAAACTGCAATCTACCAAACAGTTTGTATAGTAGCAAACTCTATACAGTTGTGCCACCAAGTGCAAATCTTCATAATCAATGGATGCAAGATTTGTACATAAAACCCCTATCTAATACCTACTCATCCAATACCTCCAGATTAGTTTCTAGTTTAGGTTTTGATCAGTGAAGAGCTTTGGCTTTGAAAGCACTGAACCCAGAAAGGGGTTTTATGCACAAACCTACTCGAGTCCATTGATTACTAAGACTTGTACATGATAGCATTACTGCTGTTATTTATAGCCTGTGGAAGCATATGAAATGATAATCACATGTTATGCATTGAGATTAGTTAATACTTTTTTCTTCATGCTTCATTTTAAGGAATCGTAATTCAAAAAATATTTTTTCTCTATGTAAGATGCAAAATGGCAGATCATCAATGAAAAAATTATATATACATTTTAAAATTATAACTTCCAAAATGTTTTTATACATTATAATTTGCTCAGAAGTTAATATTTTTTTAATACTTTGCTTATTAAAATGTTCATTAATTCATTTTTCAATTTAAGTTTTATTTTTTAATTACATTTTTATATATTATCAATTTAAAGCAACAAATTATTTTTTTCCCCATGGGAACTAATTATAATTTATTTTTTATGTGAAATTTTTGATTTATGATGTATTTTGAGAAAACAATTGTTCTCTGTAACCAGAGTAAATCTGTGTTTCATATTTTAGCTATTTTGAACAATAATAATTATTTGTTTGTTTGTATTTATATATTGGTAATGCTCTAACCAGCTGAGCCATTGAATTATTTCCATCATCTAATATTAAGAATCGAATGTCTTTAAAAAAATTTAACTTCATTTAAATCTTCCAATTACATTCAAATATTAGTAATAGGACACAGGTTAGTATATGCACAATGTTTCAAGAGGTCTTGTCAAGCGTTGGTGGCCTAGTGGTTAGCATAAATGCCTTCCAAGCAGCTTGCCCAGGTTCGCTTTCTAGTCAACGCATTTGACATATGAATGTTTCAAGAGGTATTAGATCTTTTCTCTTCTTTGGGTATAGTTGGCTTGGCCAGTGACAATAATAGCATGGGATCAAACCTGGACGTTTAGATTCTTGAAATATTGAATTTTAAGACAATGATGTAATCAATTGAGCCATCCTGCCTGGTTTGAGAGCAGAGTGTTATCTTAAAACATCAATAGTCAAGAATCTAAGGATCCAGGTTTGATTTCCATACTAATACTGTCACTGATCAGGCCAGGTACATCTGAAGTAAAGTGAAGAATAATAATACCTCTTGAAGCATTGTGCATAGACTAATTTGTGTGCTATTATTTGGAAAATTTAAATTAAGTTAAAATTTTCTATAGACATTCAATACTTAATATTTAATGATGAAAATAATCCAATATATAAATGCAAGCGTTGTTAGCCGAGAAGTCATCGCAGCCACCTTGCAAGCAAGTAGTTGGTTGCAGACGGTTGTGGGTTCACCTCCCGGCCGATGCTATGACATATGGGGAAAAAAAACACTGCCATTTTTCTTTCTATGAATGATAAATGACCATAATCTGAGATTTAAATTTAGCCTTGATGAACATTTATTTGTTTACAATTTATGATTTTTTTTTAGGTAGATGGTTTATAGTTAATCCAATAGTGATCAGTAAATAAATAATTAGCTACTTTTAATTAGAGAGTAAAAATCCAGGTTAATCTACTCTGATTAATGAGTCTCGATACATTAACTATAAAAATATGATTATAATATGATGTGGATTCATTGCTGATGAGTATGCATTATACTCCCATGGGTTCTAGGCCAATAGTTAATTTAATCTTCTATACTTCACGGTTGTATCAGTAGCATTACTCTGACCATAAATATTTTAATATATATATATTAAATTAAAATATTACTATTATGAAATTCTAAATATTAAGAGGTATTTTTAGCAATTCTTCATTACACACACACGCGCACACATGCATGTATATATGATGACGTCATATTATTATTTCCAAAATATTCCGCGTAGTAAAATAGCTAAATAGCTGGCATTTCAGTACAATAACAAGTATTTTTCTCAGTGTCCTCTTTCTCAAATCATAGGAATGCGTGTGAGATTTCAAATCGTTATTTTTATCTTTTTCTTTCTCCTCATATTTAAATTTTATGGATTGAGAAGTTTATGACCAGAGATTGATAAGAGAAGCTGTGGAGATTTTTAAAAGGCCCAAGAGCTTGAATGAAAGGTGTGAATTAAAGAAAATTAACAATATTTGGGAGAAGCTATTGGAAGACAAACTAATTTTTAAAACTTCTCAACCAATAGAATTTAAATATGAGGCGAAAGAAAAAATAAAAATAACGATTTTAAATCTCATATGCATTCCTATGATTTGAAAAAGAGGATACTCTGAGAAAGATACTAGTTATTGTACTGAAATGTCAGCTATTTAGCTATTTTACCACATAGAATATCCTGAAAATAATAATAATATGAAGTCATCATTTATGTGTGAAAATATTAGAATTAACATATATATATCAGGCTTACATTTACTTACAACACTCTTGACCCAGTGATTAAAGTTAAAATCAGGGGAACATTTGCAATTTTTTATATTGCTAGAAGGTGTAGGATTTCTTTTGGGAAGTCATCCTAAGCGATACAATTAATATATCTATTTTTAGTTAAAGGGTTCAATTCTCAGGTTCATCTGACTTGGTCAGATGATTATTAATGCACTGCCTGCAAAAACACAAAGAATAATTATAATATGATATGACCATTCTCATACTGATGAAGAAGGTTATTATATGTCTGTGTGGTTTGTCATTATCTTTATATATATATATATATCCTTTTGAATATCAATAATGGATTTATTATCCCTATATCAGCATGGGAGTTGGATATAGGTTAAGCATTTTTGTCTAACTACTAAATTAGCACTGATATAAGAAAGGACATTATTTGTTTGTTAAAATGATTCTAATAAATCTTCCATTACTTCATCCATATTATATATATATATTGAAACAGGTATACTGTTCCATGCATATATATTCAAAAGATCCCCCCCCCTCATTTAAAAATACTGGCATGATTTGTTGTTAGAAAAGAAAAGACTTAATAATGGTTGAGGAAAACTAAAAATTTAAAGAAACAAAGGAATCATGAAAATTGACAGCAATGAAAAAAGAAAGTTAATTTGGTCAAATTAAAAATAAAAAAAGACACAACAAATACGTTAAATCTGCAATTAAAAGAAAGTATAAATCTTTCTTTATTAAAATTCATCAATCCAAAAAAAAAGGAAATCAATAAAGTAAAAAAGTTAAAAATATATTTAAAAATTAAAAAAGGATAAGTTTATTTTGTATTGCAGAAAAATAATTTGTAAGGCAAAATAACTTAGGTGTTAAGCCAATGCCTTAGGCAAAGAAATGTAAAATTAATTGGAATTCGAAAACACATAGCCAGATAATTAAAAACGGTCTTCTATCGCCAAAAAGAATAGCCAATGAACTGGGGGAAATGGCATGAACGTGGATGAAAACATACCACCAACACCAATTAAAGCAGACGTCATGTAAAGAGAATCCATTCTGATAAGCAGAAAGTATAAATAGCTTGAAAAATTTGAATTATCAGACAGAGAGAATAATTTTTATTATTATCGTCGGTTAAGTAGTTTTTCTTTTGAGAAGTCATATTGAATAAAACAAGCAGGGAAAGTACAAAATATTTGGAAAATTCGGATTATCAGAGAGTGTTTATTTTTATCAGTTTTACTAAGTAAAGCAAGACAGAAAAATCAAAACTTAACCATGAAAAAACAATATAACATGAGCGGTTGACCTGCGTTTTTCTCTTCATCCACAATCATGAAGTAAGCTCCAGCCTGTCTACTGTGCCATTCATTAAGCCCCATGGGTATTGAAAGAGAACAACAAGTAATAAGGTAAGAATTAAAAAATAGTAGCAATTCAATTATTAATGCTATGATGAAAATTTTAATAAAAGAAAAAAATTAATGGAGAAATATTAAAACGTTAATTATATTCTATATTTCAAAGTATAAATGAAACTGCTAATGAATTTATGTATAAAAATATACGTTTGCAGCAGACCAAGTAAATATTTATGTTAGAATAATTAAATGCTGTATAAATCATAAATGCGTCAACTCCATATTACTTCTATCTGGATAATATAATAAAGTTTATGTGTATAAATATACCTCTATATTTGACTAAATTATAAATGCTTCAACTGCATATTACTTCTATCTGGATAATATAATAAAGTTTATGTGTATGAATATACCTCTATATTTGACTAAATTATAAATGCTTCAACTGCATATTACTTCTATCTGGATAATATAATAAAGTTTACGTGTATGAATATACCTCTATATTTGACTAAATTATAAATGCTTACCTGCATATTGAATAAAATTGTAAATGCTTAATACTTACCTGAATGTTGATTTTGTGGGAGAATTTAAACCACATTACTGGATTTAATAAATTTAATGAAATACTAATGGACTGCAAATAAAATAACTTAAGGTTAACTGGAACTCGGAATTAGACACAAAATGTAAATTGTTCAAGAACTTGCATTCTCTAATTCCTATTGTACTATTATTGAATGTAGACTAAGATACACAGTGGACTGCAAATAAAATATTTGTTAAATTAAGTGGAACTCTGCATAAGATGCTATGAGTTGTCTTCATTACTCTCTCTGTTATCTCAATATGACACATTCCTCTCTGTGAATTAATTATATAACTAAAGATGTAAGTTGTTAAAAGAACTATGAAAGGACTTTATTATACTATCAACAAGTTACATTCTTTAAGTCATACTGAAGTATACCAAAGAAACCCAATGGACCAGAAATGAATAAAACAATAAATCTTCACATGGATATGAAGGAACTTTATTAGAAAAACTTGCAAATTAATTTGTTAAATAAATTTATTGTTACTTAAAATTAATCTTAGTTATCCAGTTGTTCAATTCTATTTTGTTTTTGTTGCCTCACTCATCATTCATTGCACTTGTTCATGAGAATCTCATGCCTCCTGAGCTATGTCTGGCATAACTAGACCTAGGTAAGTCAGGTTGTAGTGAGATAGAACTCTAGTGGCGCCATTTGGAAAACCAAACATATAAATGTCTTGATGCTTCTAGCGTCTATGGTGCTACATTCTCTGATGAGCCGGAAATATTGTTGTAGGGGAGGTTAACATCTGCATTGGGTAATGCCAATTGATAGTTCCTTCCTGGAACATGCTCATCAGGAAATTGTTACAACTGAAGTAATAAAAGGTTTGTATGGTGGTCCGGTTACATTTGTCACCCTACTGTGAGACTTTATCTAGCTAGCCTATCCATAGGCATGAGCAGATCATGATTCTGTGATATGAACAGGGCATATGATGCAGTGATGTGATTTATTCAAGAAGGGTGGAAAAATAAATTTTTAAAAGAAAAACAACATAAAAATGAATGACATAAATGGTAGATAAAGAATAAAACAGGCATAACAAAGACTTGGAGTTAAATCATGGTATGGATGGAGAGGGAAGCTTATCAAAATTGAAATTACAAAGGGTGATCTTGAAATTGTCAGTCTGCCTTCAGGAAAACTTCTGATTGTGGAATATACCTCTAAAATTGAAAAGAAAGAAGCAGTATATACAGAAGCTGAGACTGAAATAGTATCAAACACAGTAAAAGAGTTTCAAATGGATGAAAATGAATCTAATATAGCAAAATTAAAATCTTCTGATCTTCAAGAAGATGAAAATGAACATAATCAAAAACTTAATTCTCATATAACTAAGGAACTGTCCAATATAGAAGAAAATGTTTCAGAAAAATTGTCTGATATATGCTATGAAATAGTAACAGAGATAGAGAAAGAAACCATAAATTGGAAAGAAAAGTGTGTTAGTCCTTCAGCCATATATAAAAATTATTATCAAAAGCTCAATAAACTCAAATCATAAATTGAGTACAGAAAAAATATATATAAAGACAGTTATTAAAAATATACTTGCTGATGCAGGAAAAGACACCAAAAAGGAATCTGAAAACTCAGGATTTATAAGTGTGAAAAAAATTAAGCAACAAGAAACTTATATAAATACAAGAAAAATAATTACTATGACAAAAGAACCATTTAAAAATAAACTTTTATGTATTTCTAAAAATGAAGTACCGCCATGGAAGAGGAACAGGAGAAAATCCACAGATGGTGTTCATGGTCTATATTGGACCCATTTAGTTAGAAGATCAAACAGTAACAAGGATCTCCAAAGAAAATATGGAAGTGAAGAAGCAAGCCACCACAGTGATGTTGAGCATGAGAGACTCTCAACAAACAGACAATCCAGATGTGTGTCACCTCATAATACAGAAGAGGACTATAGGAGAACTGATCATGATCCTCAGTCTCCTCAACCAAACTGTAGTTATAAAGTAGAGATAGCTGATGGAAAAAGTTTGTGAGCGTGATGTAGTGATGCATGGACTTGTGATTTTCATGTTGAGATGGGTGGATGATTGAGCAGGGCTGCTTGGATGCATTGTGTTTATGATGCTCTGAAGTATATGCTCGGCACTATCCAGACCTGGATGTTGTGCTCTGAGAGTAGTCCAGCAATGTGTATATATGGGCCTCATGTATAGGCCTTGGTCTCATGAATAGACCAAATGATAGCCCCTAAGACTCACAGAAGTTGAGCAGGGTTGGTTGAGTGCCAAATTGTGGTTTTTTTTCTCTGGCTGCTACTCTTAGTTGGATGATTCTTCTAGGTACAAGAGAGGTAGTGCTTAAAAATGAGATATTTTCTCGTGACGTCATGGGGCAGTGCATACTAGTAGTTTGTGCTTGACCATCTACTTATCCTGGCATTGGAGCCTGCAGTTCATGTATTCACTTTTCCAGCTCATCTTACCTATTTCATCAGCAAACCTAAAACCAGAAGAGATGCAGTAATGAGAGATGATGTATATAATATGTGGAATAAAATCGTACTTCCAGGCGATTTCACCCCAAAATTTGGTAGGGGGTAATGAAACAGGTATACTGTTCCACGCATATATATTCAAAAGATCCCCCCCCCATTTAAAAATACTGGCATGATTTGTTGTTAGAAAAGAAAAGACTTAATAATGGTTGAGGAAAACTAAAAATTTAAAGAAACAAAGAAATCATGAAAATTGACAGCAATGAAAAAAGAAAGTTAATTTGGTCAAATTAAAAATAAAAAAAAAGACACAACAAATACGTTAAATCTGCAATTAAAAGAAAGTATAAATCTTTCTTTATTAAAATTCATCAATCCAAAAAAAAAGGAAATCAATAAAGTAAAAAAGAAAAAAATATATTTAAACATTAAAAAAAGATAAGTTTATTTTGTATTGCAGAAAAATAATTTGTAAGGCAAAATAACTTAAGTGTTAAGCCAATGCCTTTAGGCAAAGAAATGTAAAATTAATTGGAATTCGAAAACACATAGCCAGATAATTAAAAACAGTCTTCTATTGCCAAAAAGAATAGCCAATGAGCTGGGGGAAATGGCACGAATGTGGATGAAAACATACCACCAACACCAATTAAAGCAGGCCTCATGTAAAGAGAATCCATTCTGATAAGCAGAAAGTATAAATAGCTTGAAAAAAATGGATTATCATACAGAGAGAATAATTTTTATTATTATCGTCGGTTAAGTAGTTTTTCTTTTGAGAAGTCATATTGAATAAAACAAGCAGAGAAAGTGCAAAATATTTGGAAAATTCGGATTATCAGAGAGTATTTATTTTTATGTTTTACTAAGTAAAGCAAGATAGAAAAATCAAAACTTAACCATAAAAAAACAATATAACATGGGTGGTTGACCTGCGTTTTTCTCTTCATCCACAATCATGAAGTAAGCTCCAGCCTGTCTACTGTGCCATTCATTAAGCCCCATGGGTATTGAAAGAGAACAACAAGTAATAAGGTGAGAATTAAAAAATAGTAGCAATTCAGTTATTAATGCTATGATAAAAATTTTAATAAAAGAAAAAAATTAATGGAGAAATACGAAAACGTTAATTGTATTCTATAGTTCAAAGTATAAATAAAACTGCTAATGAATTTATGTATAAAAATATACGTTTGCAGCAGACCAAATAAATATTTGTTAGAATAATTAAATGCTGTATAAATCATAAATGCTTCAACTGCATATTACTTCTATCTGAATAATATAATAAAGTTTATGCGTATGAATATACTTCTATATTTGACTAAATTATAAATGCTTACCTGCATATTGAATAAAATTGCAAATGCTTAATACTTACCTGAATGTTGATTTTGTGGGAGTAATTTAAACCACATTACTGGATTTAATAAATTTAATGAAATACTAATGGACTGCAAATAAAATAACTTAAGGTTAACTGGAACTCTGAATTAGACACAAAATGTAAATTGTTCAAGAACTTGCATTCTCTAATTTCTATTGTACTATTATTGAATGTATACTAAGATACACAGTGGACTGCAAATAAAATATTTGTTAAATTAAGTGGAACTCTGCATCAGATGCTATGAGTTGTCTTCATTACTCTCTCTGTTATCTCAATATGACACATTCCTCTCTGTGAATTAATTATATAACTAAAGATGTAAGTTGTTAAAAGAACTATGAAAGGACTTTATTATACTATCAACAAGTTACCTTCTTTAAGTCATACTGAAGTATACCAAAGAAACCCAATGGACCAGAAATGAATAAAACAATAAATCTTCACATGGATATGAAGGAACTTTATTAGAAGAACTTGCAAATTAATTTGTTAAATAAATTTATTGTTACTTAAAATTAATCTTAGTTATCCGGTTGTTCAATTCTATTTTGTTTTTATTGCATCACTCATCAGTCATGCATTTGTTCATGAGAATCTCATGCCTCCTGAGCTACGTCTGGCATAACTAGACCTAGGTAAGTCAGGTTGTAGTGAGATGGAACTCTAGTGGCACCGTTTGGAAAACCAAACATATAAATGTCTAGATGCTTCCAGCCTCTATGGTGCTACATCCTCTGATGAGCAGGAAATATTGTTGTAGGGGGGGTTAACATCTGCATTGGATAACGCCAATTGATAGTCCCTTCCTGCAACATGCTCATCAGGAAATTGTTACAACTGAAGTAATAAAAGGGTTGTATGGTGGTCCGGTTACAATATATATATATATATAATGTTGAAGATTATTGTTTAATAGTAAACTGTCATTATGGCAACTAAGTCTTTGAGTCTCTGCATTCAACAATATATATAACAAAAAAGCAGTTCATTATTTTATTGTATATATAGTCTTATGCTGGATTAGATGACATCAATTATTATTATATGATAATCTTATACATTATATATTTATGACTTTGATTATTTATATATATATGTAATAACTTACAAAAACCTTGTTAAAGTAAATGTAAAAAATATCTCCATACATATATAAATACGCTTCACAAAATATCCAATGAATATTAAATATAATAGTGATTTTATTTAGCTTAATGTATTTTTAGTATTGAGCATATTATTAGCTTCACATGATCACCATTTCTTATGCTTGCTCATAACTGTTACCAAAACAGGCAAAACTCTCCATACCGTAGTGCCACTCAGTGCAAGCCAGAGTAATCAATGGATGCCAGAAGGCTTGTGCATTAGATAGGGATTTTATGCACAAGCCTTCTGGCATCTGCACTAAGTGGCACTACTGAATGGAGAGTTTCACCTTTTCATATTATTAGCTATTATAACTTATACTGAAAGGCAACTTTAAAAAATAAATAATATTATTAAAGTTAGAGGTCCCTTCTTAAAATATGCATTAAATATTGCAATAATTATATAATTGGACATTATTTAATTTTTTGTTAATAATGTTATTGTTATTAGCAATGCACTATATCTCTTTTATTTTTCTATATAGAGTGGGAAAACAGGAAAACAAAAATAATAGAAGCATATGGTACATTGCTGCAACAATAACGTTATTAACAAAATATTTAAGGTAATATTAACTTTAACATTATTTATTTATTTGTTTATTTATTTAGGTGTTAAGTTATGGTGTTCAACATCAACATCATCATCATCATTTTCAATCCTTATTGATTCACTACAGATTGAAGGTCTCTCCAAATTCAATCCATTTTTTTCTGATCTCTAGCCCCTTTTTTTCACATCACTTCCTTATTTTATCCATCCATCTCACATGTGGTCTTTTACATGCAATATGATGTGACCATTATTTATATATACATATATGCCTGTGTGTTTGAAGCATATATGTATAATATTTTTATCAATATGCAAAACAGAGAATGTATAATCTGAACTAATTAGCAGCAGAGAATACTTTCAATGGACTACATCAGTATTACAGAAATCAGTTGATTCTCATGAGTCTGGTGTTTTGTATAGTTTTTGTATATTCTGCTTTGCACATTGATGATAATGCATTTTCTATTGGCATATTATACACTGAGTTTATTTATTACATATATAAGTATAATTGGTATTTAGCTCGTATCAGAGTAAAAGAATTAAAAACTACTCAATTCCTCATGTTCAATGAGTGGAAAGTCTAATAAGTAAGGACTTTTTTTTCTCTCTCTCTAGGGAGGTAGAGGGGAATTGTTCAAAAAGTGATTCACTTTTTATTGATCTATTTAAAAGAATATTTTACTTTTATGTATGAGGGGGGACCCAAAAGTAACCAGAATTTTGTAATAAAAAATTGTGTATTTATTTTTAGGTGTTACAAATTATATCCCTTTCAAAGTACAGTCTATTTAATGCGATGCTTTGGTCTAAACATGTTTCATTTTTTGATGTGGTCCAGAAACTCTTGCAAAGTGATGCCTTTTAATGCGTACATTATTTTTTTTCTTCACCACTTGGCAATTTTGCAACAAAAAGGCATCTTTTCATTCAAGAGAACAAAAAAAATCTCACACAGAGATCAAGCAAATATAGCCTATAGATAAGCTGAGTCATGCTGAATTGAATTAAAAATCATTTGTCTCAAGGCTTTGTGCACTGACATATTTTCATGATAAGGTTGGTATTCCCCCTTATGCCAAAAATTGGTTATTTTTGTTTTACCACATCACACAAACTTTTTAGAATTTGTAGGTTTTAAATTCATGATCGTTATGAACAAATTGTGAGTGAACAATGCATTTGCATCTTCCCAAAAATCAACATTATCCTGACATTGGACTTCACAACCATGTTTTTTAGGATATAGTGAAATTTGATACCTCCATTAACCACCTGTAAAGTTGAATTTCCTTGGAGCAGCTTGCTTGTAAGTTTTTTCAACCATTACAACTGTTTTTCACATAATCATCATTTCTTATGTTAGCACATCTGTTATTAAAAAAGGCAAAAGTCTCCATGTAGTAGTGCCATCCAGAGTAATCAATGGATGCCAGAGGCTTGTGCATAAAATTCCCATATAGTGCCTACTCATCCAATATCCCCAGACTAGTTTCTGGCTTGTGCCTTTGTCAGTGAGGAGCTTTGGATCTGAGAGCACTGCACCTAGATCTTAGGATCTAATGCAACCCTCCAGCAGCCACTTTCATCTCAACTTAACTCCAAAACTATGAGAATAAAATTGGAAAACACAATAATATTTTCAATCTAAGCTCCTGCCTTTTTTCTAATAGAAAACAGAATTTCACATTTTTTCAACTTTTCAGCTTATTACAAAAATTGACAAATAAATGACATGAACTTAACAAAAACATTTACCATGCCATAATACAACTTTCTCAATGATGAAAGTTGGCAAACTGATTCAGGGAGTTTGCCACAAGAGGCATTTAATGGCAGAAGCATATACTACATTACTCTTGCTTCCAGATAACTATTGTGGTTATTTTTGGGTACCCCCTCACATATACAATGTTTAATAAAGTGTGAGTCACATTTTTAAATTTTCCAAAATACAATGCTTATATTAACAATTATTAGCACTAACAAAATGTATAATCAATTCACTTGATGGAGCTACAGAAAACTTACCATAAAATAAAAAAATAAATAATAAAATGCTAACATTTATCATTGAATTTACAGCTACTAGAATATATTAAGTAACAAAAGAAAATAATATAAATTTCAATAAAAATAATTTATTTACCAAACGGATATCAATTGTTAGACAAAAAATACATTAATGACAAATAAAATGTATACAGAAATGAAGATTCATAAGAATTTTGAATTTATGATGTTCACATTTATACTTGAATTGAATTTACTATTACAAATATATATTAAATTACATGAAGATGATGATTGTTATATATTACATAAAAGTGTATTAAAGAAAAGAAAGAAAATGGTAGTCCTCACACAAAATGCTCATGGAGTAAAAGTAATCAATAAATTGAAGATTAAATACTGATGTGATATTTAGAGTGATTTGAACCCAGCCTTTCAAGCTCCATTCAATCATCCACATCTCATATAACTAATTCCAATGATCACATACATGTGAAAAAGATAAATGATCTCCAATATACATATTTCATATTGAACCAAACTCATCAATTGTTTTGGATCATCATTTCCCACAAATATAAAATCAGTGCTCGATTTATATTAAGATAGCAAATCTTCAAACTTTAATGGACAGTCTTTAATCTTTTTCATTCTCCAAATCTTCAGCTATCAATATCACTGAAAAATCTTATGAATGCATGTGGTATATCTAAAAATATATATGGACATTTCTTATGGATTTGCATTTCTGCTTATATTTGATTTGTTGTTGATACATTTTTTTAAAGATTTGATCTGTTCTGGTAAATAAATTATTTTTATTGCAATATTATTTTCTTGATTTTTTAAATATACTTTTATAGCCAAAATTGAAGAGTAAATATTTGGTTTTTATCCATTATTGTTTCTTTTGCTTAATGGTATGTGCTATGTGGGTCACTTATGCTGGTACACCATAAGCTATATTAGCACCAAATTATATCATATTAAAATACATTTGATTTTTTTTTTTACTGAATTACATTTGTTTGCATATAATAACAGCATTGCAAATCATTCAAATAAATAATTATAGCAGTAATAATTCATATATGACTTCATTGCTCAGGAATTAAAAAGTTTGAGCTCTGGAAGTGCCAAAACTGAAATCGAGTCTGACCTTCCACCCCTGCAATATAGGGCTTTCAAATATATTTTTTAATAACAAGAATAACTATAATAAAACCATTATGTGTTTCATGGCATACAACATAGTAGTGTGTGTGGCATATATATATATAAAGTTGAAAGGAAAAGTAGAAATAAACACAGACAATATTTTTTGTATTTATTTTCTATATTTCACTGGAAATAACAATAAATAATCAAATAATTTTGAATTTAAAATAAAATTTTATTATAAATTAAGCATTTCAAAGGGTCTAATTAATATTTTATTATTTTTGATTTTGAAATTAAAATAAGCATGTTTTATGTTAAAATAGATCTACTGATAATTATAAAATTCCACTATCTATTATAAATCTTTTTTTAAAGTAAAGTTTGCAGGTCATACTTTGATAAAATTCCAAAGTTGCTTTTAAAAGGATTAAAGTGAATTGAAAAGATAGAAATTGATCAAAATAGAAAAAAACATTTTTAGAATGCATTTTTTCCACCCCACCCCAGCTATAAAAAGGGTTGAGATTAAAATGAATTGGCTCTGAAGAAGACTGCAGGACAGTCTAAACATAGGTGTGTGTATATAAGTACAAATAAAGGTTTTTTTAAAAAGTGTTCAAAGTGGTTTGGATCAATTGTAAATTTCATTATGAAGATAGAAATAAAAGAGGATATAGATTTGTGGAGTTTTCAGAAAAAGAACAACTTTATATTATGAAATATTTCTTGGAGAAAAAATACTAAATGGAAATAGACATGGAAGTATTGAAATGATGATACAGCAGAATTGGATTATATTTTGACTAACAGAAAATATATATTTTAAGATTGTAATGTTCATAGCTAATTCAACAGAGAAAGTGATCATCAATTAGTGAAATGTAAAATAAATGTTAAAGCAAAACTAGAGAGACAAAATCATTAAGAAAAACAGTAGTCAGTTGATATTCCTAATCTTCAGAAAAATTCTAGTAAATTTAAATTAGAACTTGCAAATCATTTTAAAATATTAACAGTTTTTGAAAATGGTCCAGATTTGAATGAAATTAACAGGAAGATAACTGATACACTTTTAAAAACTGTGACAATGATAGTTGGTACAAAAAAACAGCAGCTGACCAGTAAAATTTACATTAAGACAAGACAATTTATGAAAAAAAAAGAAGGAATGTGAAAATATATAAAAACAATGCATTAAGAAAGATTGAATATCTAGAATTTTGTAAAATGTATGAAAAAGAGTTAATCCTGATATAAGAAAATATAGTTGAGAATTAGCAAGAAAAGCTATAAAAGAAAATAAAAGTCCCAATTGTTTAAAACAGCATCTTGGAATTGGTATAAAATTTATTTCTAAAATAAGAAAAAAGAATGGAACTATTTCTAAAAATGGAGTTAATATTATGAAATGTGTGGGAGAGTTATATGGAAAATTATATAGCAATAAAGAATATTTAAATACACCTGGGTCTTGTTTTATGCGGATTATTTTAATGCGATTTTGAAGTTATGTGATTCATGTTTCTTCTTAATATCCTTCATATTTCACTATATTTATTAGATATCAAGAAATTTAAATTATTAATAACTTATTTTGACTTGAAATACTTTTTTTCTTTCAAAAATATAACATTATATTAACAGCTTATGCGAATATGGCCTGAAGCTGTATTTAGAATTTTATCCTCTATCTAAATAAGCTACTTATACCAATGAGTAAATAATAATAATAGATTTATACCATACGTATAAAAATATCACAATAAATATTCAAAAATTCTAAACTCTTAAAACTTATTTTGTTAGATATTAACAGAAATAAATATTTTTTTTAGATTTTTAAAATAAATAATAACGAAGATTTTATTGATTTTATAAACTGAAAATAATCTTTCTAATGATAATGTATAATCTTTTTGTTTTGATTGCGATCCCATTTTTTAATATAGAAACAGAAAACCATAATTGTTGAGAGATTCTTGACTCCATTTAAGGAGAAGCTACAGTACATCACATCACATGGAATCTGATTTCTTACTAGTTCACAAACGAACGTATATTATAAAAATAGCGGTAATGATTAAAATATGTATGAAAAAATGAAAAATTAAATACTATAGTTAATAAAAAAAGTAAAAAAAGTTTGTCTTATATTAATCTTTTTCATACATTTGAAATTTTTTATTAGTCTTACTTTATTTCCTTATTTTTTTAATGTGAATTTTAAAGTGATTTTTCTTGTTGCTTTGCTTTTATGTCAATTTCTAAAAATTACAGGAACCTATCCCCCATTTTTCAAGATAAGTTACGTTTATTTTTGTGCGATTTCTTTTGTGCGCATTTTCTGAGGAATCTATTTACCATATAAAACGAGACCCAGGTGTATATGTATATTATCTATATGTAACTTAACGCAATTATAAGGAATTTGAACTCAAACTTTCAAGCTCCCTACATCTATCCAATCTATCCTATACAACTGATAGACAAGACCACATACATGTGAAAAAGATAACTATGAAATACATATATTGGGGATCATTTATCTTTTTCATATGTAGTTGGGTGTATCAATTATGTAGGATAGATATAGGATCTTGAAAGTTTGTGTTCAAGTCCCTTATAACAACAATAAAGAACAAAAAAAGAAAATATCTGCTACAATTGCTACATCTTCTGAATTGCCCAGCCGTTTAAATGAAAAAATGAGACGTACAATTGCAAAAAATTCCAGGTAATAATGGAATTATAATCAATAACTTAAAAAGAAGTACATAAATAAATAGAAAAATTGTTGTCAAAGTTATATACCAAATTTCTAAATGATAAAGATATACCAGATGATTGGAAGAATGCAGTATTAAAAATGTGATAAAAAAGGTATTTGAATTTATAGACCTACTAGACTTTTATCAGTTCTATACAAATTTTTTACCAAGATAATTAACACTTATCTACAGCTAAATTTGAATTTTAATCAATCAAATGAACATTATGCAAAAAAAAAAAAAATAGGTACAAAAATATTTTAGTTGTAGGTTTGTTTACAAAATCAAAATATTTTAATTCAAAGCTATTTTACTGGAACTTATTAATAAGAGATTTAAAGAAAATGAAATTTATTAATTTGTTCACCTTTCCTAAATAATTTTTAATTAATCAAAAATAAACATTCGAATTTGATATTATTATGTTAAAACAATATTTTATTTAAGTTCATTATCAGATATGATCTTTACACAATTGTTAGTTCATTCCTATTTTATGTGACCTGAACAATAGGAAGATGTTTTTCTTTCTTAATTTTTTTTTTTTTAAATTGGATTATTTTAACTTGCAAAGTGCAGAAACAGTTGAAAATTGAAATAAATTGAGATACTGCCAATTCTCTAGCACTCGTTATAACACTTATCTGACAGCCAATCAGATGTCATGGATAGCTGTCCAAATGACATCCAAACCTAAACACACAATCTTTGTTGTGTGTTTAGGTTTGGATGTCATTTGGACAGCTATCCATGACAAAATATTTGTTGTGTGTTTAGGTTTGGATGTCATATGTGTGTTTAGGTTTGGATGTCATTTGGACAGCTATCCATGACATCTGATTGGCTGTCCGATAAGTGTTATAATGAGTACTAGAGATTTATTTAAATTGGATTATTGTAAAGAGATTGGAACTGACAGATTTTTAAATATAGACTTCAATATTTTACATGTAATTTAGATTGACCTGAAAAGATTTTTATTTTGGGAAAATGTTTTCAATCCTGTGTATCTTCCAATGGAAAGGGGTCTGGAATCAATAACTAAAAAATTGAAAGACAATCAGCCCAAACCCTGTGATTTAAATTTAAGTTTTTGAAAATTATTATTATTAGCAGTAAGATCTCTTATTAAAAACATTGTTAAGTTGTTTCTATTGTTTATTAAAATATTAAATATGATTTATTAATATAACAACTGAAAGTATTTAAACTGTTATGAAATGCAAACAGTTGTTTCGTTTCTTGAGTAGTGTCCTTCATCAAGTACAGTGAAGATGTGATGTATGCTGTATTGTTATTTCAGTTATTAAAAAAATTATGATTCTGAAGTAATTAATTTATTTAAAAATTCTTTTAATATTAAGGGTGTATGGGAGATAAGTGGAATTGTGGGTAATGTTTAGTTTAAATGTGTTATTTTATAGTTCTTTACATTTGAGAAGTTTGCTTGTAGCAGTGAAACATTGGTAGTCTTTTAAAGTTTAATTTTTTTGACTAGTCTGGTTGAGTTGTGAATTTGGGGTACTTTTGATTATTTCAGTTATATACTACCCCCCCTCAAAAAAATCCATCTTATAACACTATACGTGTTCATGTTTATTAATATTACTTCAGATTAAGTTAAAATCACTTATATTTATTATTCACTTTTTTTTAAAATAAGATTTATAAAGTATCTTTCATAACTGATAAAATTAAAGTTATTTATTTAGTAACAGCAAAAATATAAGAACTATAAAAGAGCCTTGAATTATGTCAAAAAGTGTAAACTTTGAAGGTATTAACTCATCTAAAATAGGTAAGGAGCAGCAAGTGCAGGTATAGAAATTTTGAAGGTGGCAAAGATTTTAAACCATTAAAACAACAAGAAAGGCATTGCTGATGACAAAACTGCTATTAATATTTACATGGGGGGGGGGGGTTATTGAAGAAAAAGAGTATTATTCAGATCATGTTTAAGTGCAATGAAAGTCTTATACATCCCTATTCATTTTATTTTAAAAAATACAATATAGTAATTTTTTGGGTGAATGTGATTGAGTGAACACATGCAATTCATATATATATATAAATGTTCTCCCTCAGTTTATTATTAATAACTACATTATTTTTAAAAATTTTTGTTTACACTATAAATACTTGGTCAGATTATTAAGAAAGATAGAAACATAATGGATGAAATTAATCATAGAATTAAACTTGGCTGGAGTGCTTTTGGTAGAAATAACTTGATACTAAAAGGAAATATGCCTATGTGTTTGAAAAGGAAGGTTTTTAATAAATGTGTTTTATCAGTTTTTATTCATGGATCTGAGACTTGGATACTTAATATAAGAGCAATACAGAGACTTCAGACCACTCAAAGAAGTATAGAGAGATGCATGTTGGGAGTAACAAGAAGAGATCAAAAATGCAATATATGGGTAAGAGTATAAACAGGTGTTACTGACCTCATTGAAAAAATTAAAAGACTGAAGTGGAGTTGGACTGGACATATTGCTAAAAGAGATGATAATAGATGGACAATTGAAATCTTAAATTGTATTCCAAGAGATTGTACAAGACCCAGAAAAAGACCACATGTGAGATGGATGGATGAAATAAGAAAGTGAGCAGGAGTGATGTGGAGAAGAGAAGCTAAAGATCAGAGAAGATGCATTGAACTTGGAGAGACCTTCATCCTGCAGTGGATTGATAATGGTTGATGATAATGATGATTATTTATATATCAAAAAGTTTATGAGGTTCATATATATTTGCATTTTGGAAAATGTCTATATATGTAGTTTAATAAAAATATGTATTCCATTGTAATCAGAGTCTATTAATAAAACATCAGCCATTATATGCAATATACATCTGGAGTGAAGGGCCTAAACAGACATTACAGTTCCATGATAATTAAATCTATTGTCAAAAAATGACATGAATAATAAGTTTTAAAATAGATATAAAACACAAACATCTTGATTTTAAATCAATGGCAAATATTAATATAATTAAGATAAATGAAGCTAGAATAAAATGGAAGCTTAAATATATTCAGAATCTTAAAGCAAATGTTAATAACATTTGCATTGTTAAATATAAACCAGCACTTTGTAATCTATGTAAGTTTTAGGATGATGTCCAAATTATATGTTATGACAGCTTAAAAATATATAATGTTGATTGTTGCCATTGCGAAGATATGGTAGTCAATAGAATACATTAGAAAACTACAATTAAACATAGTATTGAAGCATTTCAGAAAGAAAAGTTTTACACTGAAGAAGTTAAAAAGTAGCATTGCAAATTATAAGATATACAGAAAAATGGACCTACGTAGTGTATTTATATGTTGGACTATTTCATTCATCTAATATGAGTATTAAATGTCTTTTGAAAAATTTAACTTTATTTAAATATTCCAAGCACAGGTTAGTATATGTACAACATTTCAAGATGTATTCTCACTTCTTCTTCGGGTGTTTCTGACCTGACCAATGACAGTACCAGCATGGGAATCGAACCTGGACTCTTAGATTCTAGAGTATTGAATTTTAAGGTAATGCTCTGACCAACTGAGCCATCCTCCCAGAGCCTTACCTTAAATTTCAATACTCAAGAATCTAAGGGTTCAGGTTTGATTCCCATGCTAGTACTGTCATTGGTCAGGCCAGCAACACCTGAAAAAGAGGGAAGAATAATACCTCTCAAAACATTGTGCATATACTAACCTATGTGCTAATACTAATAGTTAAATGTATTTGGAATATTTAAATAAAGTTAAATTTTTTAAAGACATTAAATACTCAAATTACATGATCGAAATAGTCTAACATGTAAATACAACTAAAACACCATCATCACAAACCTTCAGGAAAACACTACATGGTCTATATTTGAATGATTTTGTGGTTTACAGAATGGTTTATATTGTCACCACAGATACTCTCTCGAACAGCTATTTTTTATCTTCTTTTCTTCTTAAAGTTGGAATGATCATGATTGGTCCAAAATTATTCTTTTAGAATTGAATAATATTTATTTATATATGCTTATACTAATGTAACATTTCAAAAAAGCAATGTACAATAGTATTATTAAAATAATTTGGAACAGACACATTTTAAAAAATATACTATTTTAACAATAACATTAAATGAGCCAAAATTGTGGACAAGATCTATATTTATAGATATACAAAATTTAGTAATATTTCTTCATAATAGAACATTTTAACAAGGATTCTTCTTATTTAAAGTTATTTATTTTCATCTAAATAATCACTTATTTTAAATTAACTTTTATATTATTGTCAGTTTATTATTTGCTTTAAATATTATTTATTTATTTATATCCCGGTTAGAAGATGAAAAATTTAATGTTATGAATTTTTTTTTCTTAGTCAAAGTGAAACGCAGGTTATGTAATAATTTTTATTAGTTTCATAGACTTTAAAACATAATCAAATTCATTTTGAAATGCATGTGCAATTAATTTTCCATGAAGTAAATGGATGGTTAATTATTTTTATTTTACGATTTAAAAACGTTCATTAAAAGTCATATTAAAACTAATAATTTATTTAAGTAGAAAGGTTTAAAATAGTTATTGAAAGTTTAATTAATTTAATTTTTCCGTAAAACATATGATTTATTCATAAAACATTAAATAAATTATAGAATTTTAAAATAAATGTTATCAATAATTACAATAATAAAGTAGCTTACACCACGGCACATGCGCTTTACAGATGGAATGGGTGGGAAGTGTCAAATCTGTGATACACGTAAGTTTAAAAAATTAAATACTGTCTACCGCTACACAAGTAATGATAAATAAAACTGAAAATCATATAACATTTATAATACAAGCCAAAAAGCAAAGTTTTTACTAAAATTCTTCCACAACCATAGTTTCATCTATGAACAAATAGATCGCTTCAAGTGAAATTCAACTCAGCATACCACATATATACATATATACTAAACAAAATAGCCTTCCCAGAATTCATTTCAACAGCCAACTTCCTTTAACATCAAAGAATGTTTTCATGAGATTGATGGCCTCAGATTCAAAAAAATTTATCATTAAAGTTTCTTTTATTCTTCATTTCAATTCACTTTTTTTTTTTTAAAATAAAAGATAACCTCTGCATTATCAAAAAATATTTTATAATCTGTATTCAGTTCATGAATATACAAAGCTGAGTTTTGTATATCATGAACTGAATACAGGTCATAAAATATTATTTGACAATGGAGAAGTTAAATTTTATGAAGGAAGTTGAATTTTAAAAAAAGAGTAAAAGAAATTCTGATGATAATTTTTTTTAAATCTGAGACCATCATTCTTATAAAGACATCTTTTGATATTAAAGGAAGTTGGTTTTTGAAGAGAATGATGGTAAGACTATTTTGTTTTGCATATATATATATGTTGTATGTATCTTGGGGAATTTCTTTTGAAAACGTGTATTTGTCAGTGAATAAAAAGAAACCATGGTCATAGTAGAATTTTAATAAAAATTTTGTTTTTTTTTTGGCTAGTATTACAATGTTATATAATTTGAAATTTTACAAAAGATTAAGTATTTAGAACAGTTGTCATAATAAACTGAACCTGAATTTATTTTTTACTTTGTCATAACTGATTAGCTCAATGGACCAATTGAAATAAAACAGTTTTGGTTTATATTTATATTTAATAAAAAAAATGAAATCCTTACTATAAAAGTGATCTTACTGAAAAAGTAAATGGGGATTAATATAGGAGATTTAGACCACTAAACATCATATGATCACCATCTCTTATGCTAGCACATGACTCAGATCCAAGCCTCCTCACTGATGAAGGCTACAAGCCAGAAACTAGTCTGGGGATATTGGATGAGTAGACACTAGATGGGTATGCATAAGCCTTCTGGTATCCATTGATTTCTCTGGTTGGCACAGGGTAGCACTACTGTATGGAGAGTTTTGCCTGTTTAATATAGGAGATTTATTGTGGTTCTTTTTTTCCTCAGTAAAAATAAGTTAAACATACATGTTAATAATACATTTTTTGTTTTTAAATTGTATCAAAGATGTTAAAGTAAAATGAAACCATTAAGACAAATTTTATTAGTGTGCATTTAAAGATCTCAATTCAAGCAGTAATTTTTAAGACATAGTGGATAACAATACCACTAATGGGTCAACTTTAATTATCTAATTGTTTAAGATAACTACATAATGCTCAAAGAAAAAAAAACTGGTCATACTGAGTAGCTGGATAGTCAATGAATGAATCCCACTTTTAAAATGTGTCAAAAATTAATTAGAAATTCCTGATAACTTTAGATTGGACAGGCAAAACTCTCTATACATATTGCCACTCATTGAAAGCCAGAGTAATCAATGGATGCCAGAAGTCTTGTGCATAAAATCCCCATATAGTGCCTATTCATCCAATATCCCCAGACTAGTTTCTGGCTTGTGGCCTTCATCAATGAGGAGCCTTGGATCTGAGAGCACAGCAATTAGATCTTAGGATCTAATGCAACCCTCCAGCAGCCACCTTTTATCTCTACATAGCAACAAAACTATGAGTCTTAAATTGAAAACACTATAATATATTCAATCCAAGCTCATTAGCTTATATAGCCATAGGTCTGAATTCAGTTCAGTACCTATACATTTTGGTGACTTTGGTTCTTTAATAACCATAGCCACCACTATCCTATTATGCAGGATTGGTTTTAAGCCAATAAACATCACCTGATCACCATGTCTTATGCTTTCTTATAACTTATTAAACAGGCAAAACTCTCTATATGTATTACCACTCAGTGCAAGCCAGAGTAATCACTGGATGTCAGAAGGCTTATGCATAAAATCCCCATCTAGTGCCTACTCATCTGATATCCCCAGACTAGTTTCTGACTTGTGGCCTTCATCAGTGAGGATCCTTGGATCTGAGAGCACTGCACCTAGATCTTAGAATCTAATGCAACCCTCCAGCAGCCACCTTTTATCTCTACTTAACTACAAAACTCTATAATATTTTCAATCCAAGTTCATTAGCTTATATCATGTGATGTTTATTAACTTTGGATTGGAAAAAAGTATTCACTAGATTATACGAGATATCATTTATTACTTAGATGCATTTTCATTATTATTTATGTGAGTTAATACTAAATACTATTATATATTTTTAAATATCTATAATATCATATGATAGTTAAGTCATACTTCATATACCATTGGAATATTTATCCTGTAGATCAAACAAAAGTATGAATGAATTATTTATAGACAATCACTATCATAGTCTCTACCAATGATATGTAACAATAGTCCATACGTATTGTGCACTTGTACTTGGGATAGACATTTTAAGTAGGGTTTGAAATATAGCTACTTTTTAAAAAAAAAATTAAATTCATGTGACTTTATAAGATGTTATAATGATTCTGTAGTTAGTAGAAGCTTAAACTTGTTAAATAGAAGCTTGTGAAGATGTTTTAAATAGTTTAAAGCCATTTTTATAATAAAAAATAATCTAGTATATTATTTAAAAGATAAAATAATAATAAAACAATAGTTAAATGACATTAATAAATATTCCATAAATGTATTTTATGTGTTTAAAATAATTATTTATTTAAAGTATTATTCTAAATAATTAGTTATTTATTGTTCAGACTGTTCTGAAGGTATCACGTGTCTTAAAAGTGTGTGTGCATTGACGGTTGACCAATAAGCTGGTTCCTGCTGTTTTATTAAAAATTGTTTAACACGCAAAGCTTTTTGTGTTGTCATGGTAAAGCTTGCCATCTTCCTTTTATCATGAATCAGGACATTTTTATTTTACTGCATCACACAAATGTTTTGGAGCTTGTAGACAAAATACCTGATCATTATGAACAAATTTTAAGTGAACGATGCTGTTTAATGCATTTAACAAAAACATTTAACATGTAGTTTCATGAAAATCAGAAGCCTCATACAGGGAGATATTCATGAGAGACATTCAGTGACAGAAGCATGTATTACAACATATCACCCAGAGATGAATTCTGTTTTTTTGGGGTCCTCTCTCATACAATGTATGTGAGGGAGTCTAGGAATAAAGTATAGCAAATAACATAATTCCACTTTATACATGTGTTTTATTATTATATCATGTGATATAAAATCTCATACATGTTAATGTGCAAATTGTTATTTTTCCCAACAAAGATATGAACCCTTCTACTAGGCATTAAATGTCATATATAATAATAAATTCAAGCAACAACAACAAATGAAAATGAGAGTAATTGTATTTCAAATGTTCACCACAATGTAATTTTGGCATTGTTTTACTACTCAAGGCAGAGACATGAAGTATTCATTTTAACAGCCTTGGGAAAACTAAATCAATAACTAAATGTAAGCAAATAATTACTTATGTTCTAATATGATTGAAAATAACCATTAGTTAATATAATCTTTACCCCAAAAAAAATGATGATAAATAATAGATTGCAAACAATGGATAGCAAAGACAGAATAAATATACACAGACAAAAGTATTGTAACTATACATGTTTTATCTCTAAAAAAATGTAATAAACACAAGCAAAAATGTAGAGAGTGAAGCTTTAATAATATTAATTAAGCATGATATGCTTAGCATGCTTTAAATTAGTAAAGTCATAAATGTAGCCATAATTGTAATGGGAGTTTGGGTACATTTATATTGCATGCAGATTAATTTACTTAATATTTGTGTTTTTGACTATGTAGGTTGAATTAGCCATTTCTTGTAAAAGGGAGGAGGCATAGGCAAACAAGGAGGAGGCATAGGCAAACAAGGAGGAGGCATAGGCAAACAAAAATGAACAAACAGGTAGTGAGTATTATGTTTCTGGGTGACCAAGTAATATTCTTATGCCTAAACATAATGATGTAATAATGCTTAGACCAAGTTTGTATATTAATCAATTATTTCATTACACTAATTGATGAGTAAAGAGATGTAAGTGGAATTTTATCCTTATTCTTTGCTATTAAGCTATTAGTAAATTGAGTTACCATTGTGTCCATGTTTGAACTCAGAATAAGGCAAATTAAATACAACTGCATTATTTCCCAATGCTCAACTTCATATTTATTCTTTCTAGATAATCATTTATGTTTTTTATTGCACAACAAAATTTCAGATTATAAACCGCTCTGCAACTCCAACTGAAACATAAAATATGCAAGAATCCTACTTCTGAAAAACTACAAACTCATCTTTTTTCGTATCCTTCCATGACTATCTTATCTTGTTAATATTTTTTTTTTTAAAATAAGATACCTAGACTAACCAGGCTGGCCAATAGACACATCATCCCTTCTTTAAATAAATGTTAAGGCAAAAACATTTGATTATAAAATGTATTCAGTGTTATAAAGTATCAGAATAATAACACGAGCAAATTCTTTTTCTCTCATTATAGTTATGCTTTCTAGTGATAGTTTCAGTAATCAATAGTGCTAGATTTTGACAAATCTATACATGGTGCTATATAGTTCAATATTTTCAGACTAGTAATATTGTATCTGGGAAAAATGCATCTTTTGGATCTCCAGAAACCAGCATTTGCCCCTTCGTTTATTATCAAATTACCAGCCCAAATTGAATGAACTATTATTGGATAGGGATTTATTAAGCACAAATGTTTGGTGTTTATTGATTATTCAAGTTTACACTAGGTGGCATAACTGGCTGAAATAATTTTTTTTTACCACGAAACAGCATTGTATAAACTGGGGGGGAGGGTCAAGTGATGTTTTATAGGTTTCAAAAAGATAATAATAAAAAATGTCTCAATGCAGTTGATTCTCATTATTAAAGAGAGTCCATTGCTGAAAGTTTATTATCTTCCAATTAAAATGCAATGTGACTATATTTAAATTATTCCTTTTTCCTTATTCTATTTATAATTCTTTTGTTTTAGTGATTCAAACATTGACTAAATAAAGATTTACATAGCCAACATTCGAAATGTTGAAATAAACCAATGTGACTAAATGCATTTCTTTTTTAATTTTGGGGAAAATTATCTTCTATGGATTACAAATTTCATCTTATAAAATAAGTCATACTTATATAAGCTGGTAGTTAAATGTAGCTAGAATACATACAACTGACATTATTAAAACTAATATTGACTATAACCACCAAGTATAATTATAGTTTAAAATGAAGAAACTTCCAAGTAAACAAAATTTTTATCTAATACTTCTTTCCTTTTTCATAATGGTTTATCACCTCACAGTACAATAAATTGATTTCCTTTTGTGGGCAATATATGTCAAGTAGAATTCAATGATATTTATTCCTATGAGAGTGCTTTTTTGTTTTCGTGATTAAGGTGGAAACATCTTCGATTTTGCATAGCTAAAAATTGCTAACAGGTTCTTGTTTTCACAGAGGCAAAATTTTCCATATAGTAGCATATTAAGAGTGGTGATCACATGATCATTAGGTTCTTGATTTTTTATCCATCTATTTAAAAAGTCACTTTGACAGTCTACATACAATTCTAGCTTTACAGTATACTTTTAATGTTGCCCCAACCAACAACTTTGTCAAAAAGATTGAGACTCTTTGTAGAAGACTGTGTTGGAGCCCTGTCATCAGCCTGAACATACTGCAAAAGCTAAAACCCTTGAACGAATTGGCCCTACATGCCATTATGGTATTCCAAGTTCAAAGAACACACAGCATCCTAGTAAGACTTTTGAACACAGGCTGATATTGAATGCCCTCTTCCAACAGAGAAGGTTGAGCCTACGGACAGACCCCCACCCAGACGCAAAAGATTCTGGTTTCAACAACAGATAACTACCATCCTGACAAACATTGGGGCTTCTGGTTCACTGTTTGAATCGAAGTTGACTTACTGGGACATATACCAGCTGATGTTTGGGAAGAAAACAAACTCCCCCATCCTGCTCTCAGTATCTATTTCAAGGCTTATTAAATGGACAAGGTTCCTCAGACTCGGGCCCAAGTATGTAGACTTCCTGCTCAAGGTCAACCTCAAGGCTCTCCCTACAGGGTCTTTCCTGTTCCATCAAAGAGGTTTTAATATTGAGACCATATGCCAATGTGTAGAAAGCAGGAGGAGACCATGAACCACATTTTACTCAGTTGTGAGTCATGGTCACCCCTTTGGGGCCTGGTTCTGTGGAGGTTGTCCATCCCCAACCTTGCTAGTGTAATGCTTCCCCAGGCCTTTGAACAAGGGCTTTTTGCCAACATACGGCTTGCCACCTACATCAACTACAGGATCTGGACAATACGATGCAATGTATTGTTTGAGAAGGGAACAGGTCTCTGACCAGAGGATCTCCTGATAAAATATATCAAGAAAGCCAGACAAATTGATAAAAGAACTTGTCCCGACCAACTGGCAGAACAAACATGGAGTCAATTGAAGATGTAGCAGAAATACCATAACTTAATTCAGATTCCTTGGTACCAGCTTACATTATAACTAATTATGGACTTTCCATCCTTGTCTCAAAACTTTAATCTGTTCAATTTACCTTCAGTGGCAATGATATTGCCTGAGGTTTCTATTATGTAACACATGAAACCCTCAATATATAATACATGCAACCATCAGAAGTCACCCTCTTTTGTATTCTTAATTTTGCAGAAGTCACCCTCTTTTGTATTCTTAATTTTATACAATACGCTATAAATAAAGTTTCTTTCTGAAATGGGTAAAACAAAATTGAAATGATTTCAAATAATAGTTAAACCAATATTTAGTTCATCAAAATTTTGAAATTACTATCTTTTATAATGAAATATTATTCAGTTCTTCAATCTCAACATTATCAACAATTTGATTTATTTAATTGGAAAATATGTCGTAATTGTTAACATTCTACAACAAATATTATATTGTTTTATCAACTAATAACTTTATTATTATTATTGTAATTTAGTTTATAATATCAATTAGTAAAAAGTTTTAGGGCTAAAATAAGCAAATATGCAATTATGCATAGGATAAAGCTCAGACAGATAGAGATACCAAATTGGGTTTAAATAACTATAAATTATTAAGTGTAAATATATAAGTAAATAAAATAGATCTGAAATAGTTATTTGTTTATGTAAATGGGGTATTTTTTATTAAGAGCTAAGATTATAGACAATGACAGAGTAAATATTTTAAAATAATAAAATTATTTTTTAACAGTGTCTACATTAAATCAATCAATTATTTTAATTTACATCTGCAATTTTAGAAAATTTCACTAATTATTGAGACAGAGATTTGTAGAAAAAGAATTGCCACTCCATATTAGCAGTAATTATTTATTTTCTGAGACGAAAAAAAATATATTAAAGATCTATTTCAATATATATAGATAATAAGTTATGTAATAAATAATAATATTGCGATTTATGTAGATATAATTTTGTGGACGGAAATTACTCTTCACGCATGCGTTATTAAATTGATATGAGTGTCGATTTAATGTGAATTTGTCAGCGCATGTATGAAGAATAATTTCCTTCCCCAAAATTACAAATCATAAGTTATGTATCTTGATGGAGTTAAAAAACTTAATAGTCTATATTTATTTAAAATAAATTTCTTTGTGATTAAATCATAACTTAAAAGAATGAATTTACAAATACGTCACGTTACAAACTCTTTTTTTTCACTAATAAAGATGACTGTAAAGTTTATGGTAACTAACATTTCTTTCTTCATTATTATGCTCATCCAGTCACAGACACATTGACGTGGTATTTCCAAGCTCTTCACTGCCATTCTTGTATTTATTTGGCTAAAAAATATCCCCAGTTGTCTTTGATTTGTATTCAACATTTCTAGTTGGGAGAATAAAATCATAAGCAATTTTCTTTACTAAGCTTATTGTTTTTGATAGCTAAAATTTATAGTTGTTTAAAAGCTAGAAAGTTACAATATTCTAATAAAAATATCTTTATAGTTACAATATAAAAATGTAACTATTAATCATTTTTGTTGTTAAAGAAAAGTATATAGAGAAAGATTATAATAATCGAATGATTTTATTTGCTGGGAATTTATCAAAATTTCGAGTTTCGGAAATACCAGAATTGAAATCGAGTCGATGACTTTACGTTCTGTGCATTATACCAAGCGGGGTAAAGGTTATTATATGTATGTATGTAATATCATAATCTTTTATCTTTGTTGTTTAGAAGTAGTGACTACATGTGAGTATTTAAATTTATAGTTAAGTAAATGAAGAAAAGGCACTGAAAAGCTGTTTGCATAAAAGTATTACTTATCAATACTTGTCTGGACAGTTCCTATCTTTTTAGCAAATTTTTTTAAAACATAAAAGAAAAAATCTTTCAAAGGATTTTATTCATTCTGTAATAAAAAATATTGATTACATTTGTTTACATTTTTCCCTTTGACCACATGAAATCATCATCATCAACCATTTATCAATCCACTGCAGGATGAAGGTCTTTCCAAGATCAATCCATCTTTTTTGATCTCTAGCCTCTCCTCTCCACATCACCCCTGCACACTGTCTTATTTTATCCATCCATCTCACACGTGGTCTCTTTCTAGGTCTTTTACAATTTCTTGGAATCCAGTTTAAGATTAAAATTGTCCATCTATTATCATCTCTTCTAAAAATATGTCCAACCCAACTCCAGTTCAGTTTTTTAATTCTTTCAACGATATCAATAACACTGTTTGTTCTCCTACCCCTTTATTGCGTTTTTGCATGCTATATCCAATGTTTTAAAAAAATACAATTGAGAAACAACAAAAATATTAAATTATTACATAGGAATCAAAAGTATATGTCCAAGGTGGAAATTACATATGGTTCACAGCAATTAAATATATACATAAATTCTTTAATTTTTAAATGAAGCAAGTGTGTCATGTTACAGTTTTGAATATTGAGAGAGAATTGACCAGGTTTCTGTGTATATTTTGTATTCAACACCTTTTTTATCCTGTTTTCTCATTATTTCAAGCTTATCTCTAAATGCATTTGGGTATATTCTTAGGTTGTTATTGTAAACAAATATGCATCTTACACCTCACATTGCATATAAAACAAAAACATTGGCATATATTTAATATCTATATTTTTATTCTTAAATATAGCCGGTATCTCAGCTCTGACCTGATCAAGACTGGGATAAGAAAAAAAAAAGTGAGATTATGTGTCTGATTCTTTTTTGCAAAGATTACAGTAATCTTCGTATAAACAAGACAAAACTCTCCATACAGTAGTGCCACCCTGTGCCAACCAGAGTAAGGGATGGTGATCAGGTGATGCTTAATGGTTTAATCTTCATATAACTGAATGTGTCTTTTATATTTGTAAAAACAGTTGGTGGGTAAAGCCTCCAAGTTCAATTTTAGGTTCAAGTGACCAGTATTTGAATTTGTGATATAGTTTAAGATTAGTTAGTTATAGACCGTGCATAAATATATATATATTTCTCAAGTGACTGAGGTTTAAAATTTATATAATTGGGTAATAGCACTTTATATAAAAGATATTATTTTATTAGAAGCACAATGAATAAACTTTTTTTTTACATAATATTGCTAACATTATTTTATTAGAAATACAATGAATAAATTTTTTTTTTTTTTCTACTTTTTAAAACAAATGTTTATCGATTTTTTAAAACGCAGTCTCACCTCCCCCATTTGTTTAACAAAAAGAAGAGAGATCAGCAAATCAATATTATATACATATCATTTTGTTGATATGTAGGAGTAAGTTTACATTTTAAAAATCTATCTGGCTGAGAAGCTTTTATTACCTCAAGTTTTGAAATCATGGCTTAAATGTTGATATTTTTTTTCTCATGTGTCATAGCATCAGCCGGGAAGCGAACCTGCTAACCCAGGACAACTGCTTGTAAAGCTGCTGTCGCAGACCTCTCGACCACCAATGCTTGACTAAAAGTTGATATTTGTAAAATTCTTAAGCATGGAAAGTCAGATTTATTTTTTATTAATGATTGTCACTCTAGCTTAATCCAAATGCCACTCAGTTGCTCGCAGCTGAATTGTGCAAACATGATTATGGCTTTGGCAGAATAATATTTTATGCTTTAAAGAAATGCATTCGTCAGACATGAAAGCAATCAACCAAATGTTATAAAATTTTAATAAATGAAATCTGATTATTGACATTTTGGGCACAATTATTATACATTACTGAATATATATACAGTATAGTGTTAAGATAAAATATTAATTTTAGTTAAATTTTAGGTGATTATTCTTATATCTTCTCCTTTACTTTTTTTGCATTTCTCTCCATCATCATCATCATCATCATCATCAACCATTATCAATCCACTGCAGGATGAAGGTCTCTCCAAGTTCAATCCATCTTGTCCGATCTTTAGCTTCTCTTCTCCACATCACCCCTGCACACTTTCTTATTTCATCCATCCATCTCATATGTGGTCTCTTTCTGGGTCTTTTAAAATCTCTTGGAATCCAGTTTAAGATTTCAATTGTCCATCTACTATCATCTCTTCTAGCAATGTGTTCAGCCCAATTCCAATCTTTTAATTTTTTCAATGAGGCCAGTAACACCTGTTTGTCCTCTTACCCATACATTGCATTTTCGATCTCTTCTTGTTACTCCCAACATGAATCTCTCCATACTTCTTTGAGTGGTCTGTAGTCTCTGTATTGCTCCTTTACTTTTTCTTACAGTTTCAACTGTCCTGCAGTCTTCATCAGAGTTACAACATATAAACACATAATCATATAATCATTATTTTATATACATATTACTATACATATTTCATATTACCAGATAAGAGTAAGAATAAAATAGGAATATTAATAGAGGAATAAATATATAAAGTAATGGAAGATAGTAAAAGATATTAGGAAATAAGTATATATAAAAAATAAAATGGAAAGGTTATAGTGATATATTAAAGAATAAATGTGGAATAATAAATAAGATAAAATAAAATAAAAAGTATGACTAAAATGAAATAAAAAAAAATAAAAAAATATAAGTAAGAAATATGAGAAGCAAAGCTATAGAGTTAAATATGATTATGAATGGTAATATAAAATATGTATATTAATATGTATATAAAATAATAGTTATATGATTATATATTTAAATGTTGTATCTCTGATGAAGTCTGCAGGACAGTCAAAACTGCAAGCAAAATAAAGGAGTTATAAAAAAAGATTGTATTAAAGTGCATAAGAGGAAATGATAAAATAATTTTAAATTTTAAGTGAAAATATGACAAATGTAAAAAATTAACTATGGCCTTAGTATTCATAATAATAAATATTTCCACCACCAGGGGCTATATGTATCATATTACTAGAGTATTTTTATTTTATAGTTAATATATTGGCACTTACCTAAACAATGAAGGTGAATATGTAGTTTATAATATCTAGGTACTTATTTATTGTTTCTCTGCATTATTTAGTGCAGAAAAAGCGTGACAAACTCTGGAACTATTTATTGGGGCGGACTGGATGGCTCAATAGGCTATCCACATGACAAAAGCTCCTACCCCAGCTTATGATGTAAATTTTTTCCAAGAGTTACAAAATCAGGTCATAGCATGGGCAAATGTAAAAATGTTCCAGATTTAAATGAGTAGCTTAAGAAAGTTTCAAAGTCTGTGTTCAAATCGCCTTTAATTACAATGATTTTAATGCACTGGATCACATGAAAGTATTAAGAGAGTTAAAGAAAAGATTGATAATTAAGAATTACCATTATGCTTACATTTGATAATTAAGAGATTATTTGAGTTTATAAATTTTCCACAATAATTAAAGCTTTATATCATCAAAAAATAAATCCATGATGTTATCATATCCTAAAGAATATTTATCAAATTGTGAACAACAATGATTATATTTAAACCACTAAACATCACATGATCACTATCTCTTATACTAGCACATAATTGTTATTAAACAAGGCAAAACTCTCCATACAGTAGTGCCACCCTGTGCCAACCAGAGTAATCAAATCCAAGGCTCCTCACTGACGAAGGCCACAAGCCAGAAACTAGTCTGGGGATATTGGATGAGTAGGCACTAGATAGGGATTTTATGCACAAGCTTTCTGGCATTCATTGATTACTCTGGTTGGCACAGGGTGGCACTACTGTATGGAGAGTTTTGCCTTGTTTAATGATTATATTTTATGGTGATACTATGAAGTTTAATAGTGAAAAGCATATATGACAGAGTAATTCCGATTCCAGCAGCTTTATAAAAAATATTTTACAAATTAAAATGTGAACCTAAGAGAATATAAACAGATGGAGATTATTAAAGTCATTTAGATTTTGAAGATGATTTAGTTATTTTTGCAAATAGAACTTTGGAAATTAAAATAAGAAAGTAGGACTAAAAATAAATATTAAAAATACTAGTCATGTTTAATGAATTTTCTCAGAAGAAGAAAGTAATCGTGAATTAGGAGAAGATGACAATTATGAATAACATGCCAGACTATTGATACGATAGAAAATATAATGGATGAAATTAATCATAAAATTAAAATTGCATAGAGTAAAATATAGGCATTTAACAATAGAGCAATACAGTTTTTGCACCATTTAATGAATATGGAAAGATGTACATTAAAAGTAATAAAAGAGATCAACAAAGAAAGATGTAGATAAAAAACAAGTACTATTCATATCACTGGAAAAATTACAAGATTGAAATGGAACTAGGATAGAAATAGTACAAAAAGAGATGATAATATATGGACAGTTGAAGTTTCAAATTGGATTACAAGAGATTGTATAAGACTTAGAAATAAACCATATGCAACATGGATGAATGAAATAAAGAAATTTGCTGCTATCATGTGGAGAACAGAAGCTACAATGGATTAATAATGATTGAAAATGATGATGATGTGGAAATTATTTCTACATTTTTCTTAATATCTGTGAATTTGCAATAATATATGGACAATTTTATAGATCATAAATAGAATATAGTTTGCCATTCTTTTCACATTTTAAAATAATTTATTCTAACATCTTAACACTTGCAATGGCAACATAAATTTTATTGGGTTTTTAAATGTATTAGTAATAGTAATTTACACTATTTTCTATTCTTCAGAATTATCTACCATAAATTTAAGTGTAATAATGGATACTAAATAATAATGCCACATCCAAATCACTAATCCATTTTTACACTATTAGACTTGATCAATGAAGATTATTGAATTTTCATCTCACAGCTTCTACCATTTCTATTTTATATTAAATTAAATAATTGATGTTCACAAATACTAAAATTTTTTTGAACCTCAGATAACTTATTTATCAATTCCTGTGTCAGCCATTGGGTCTTTAAATGAAATTTTTTTATATATATCAGCTTGTTGCATACATATTGTGACATTTGGTAGCTTTGTTTGTAGTATATCACCAATTTTAAAACGTTTTTATAAACTTAAACAATTATTCAGATTTAACTATAATTAATTCCTAATGTTAACTATTGAGTGTTTACGCATATACAATGAACTTTGATTTATATTTAGAAGTACGGAGAAAACTGAAATAGTTTCATGTTAAGTAAAGTTATGATTTGCTTGATTTAACATAAATAAAAATGTAAAAGACCAGCGTTGGTCAGGTGTCTGATTAGTTGAAGAATTCGTGGGACAGCGTTAAGAAAGGAATCATAAAATCTTTCAAAAAGACTATAGTTTCTAATGCTATTGACTGCACAGAAGACGTAGCAATTTATGAACAAAGGAACGAACGATAAGCCACATGTGGAAGACGGTGCCCGTGTGAATGGAAGTAAGAAAAAATTTAAGTTTCTATTATTAAAATGGGTAAAAAACAAATATGATAATATTCTTTATAGATTTTTATAATAATTAATGTAAAAATTTTACGGAAAAATTGGGAGCGCGTTGTATGAATGTGAGCAGTATATGCTGAAAATACGGCAACTTTTAATTTTTCTCTCTTTTTTTTTTTTCACTTAATTATGTTGTCATATTTTCAAATTGAATAAAATCCTGTTTTTAAACTTCACCATTTTCTTGTTTATTTTATTTGCAACTATCAGTCGTTGGTTTGCGTAAATAAAAAAGTTCTCTTTAATCTATAACACTTGATAATCTTGTTTTATGTTTACATTTGATTTCTTTGTAACTCGTATTTGTTTACAATTTCTTAACCTTAATAATAATCTGCTACGAAGCTGTCATTAGTTTTTTTAATGTTTTTTTTTAATTTAAAAAAAAAAAACCCATTTCAATTCCATTACAGAAAATCAAAGTAATATAAACAACATCTAATTACTGTAGTAGATTTAAAAAAAGGTGTTTCTTAAGAACTTTTTTTTTTAAACGTTGTATATTTTAAATTGAATTAATATTAAATTTATCGCAGATAATAAATAATGTTTCTGATATAACTTTAAATTTATTATGTTAGGGTAAATTAATATGATAGAAAGCAATAACAAATTATTGCTGATGATGATGACTAAGGTTTATCTTTTGTTCCGGACTGAAAATTTAGATCAAATATTATTCCAAGATTAAACATGCATAACGATTGACAAATCGGAAGTACGGATAAAAATTGATTGAATTTACCTTATAATTATAAACAAGGCATTTTTTAGAACTGTGTTTCTAATTTAGAAAATTATTATTATTATTATTTTAAATTGCATGTTGCTATGATATGCATGTTTTTATGTAATCATTCAAATATTTTTTATTCTTATTTATAATTTTTATCAGTTAGATCAAATTAAATGAAACTGTTGGCTCAATTCCCCACTTCTCTGCTTAAACATCACATGATTATTTAATAAGCATGATTAGTTTTTGGTGATGTACAACGTAAGCATTTGGAGGTTGGAGTAAATTGAAGCCTGTCCATTAAAGTATAAAGATTTGCTATTTTAATATAAACTGAGCACTGATTATATATATATGAAAGATGATAATCTGGACCAACTGATGAATGCTGATTCAGTACGAAATACGCATATTGGTGATTATTTATCTTTTCTACATGTGTGAGGTCATGTGTATCAGTAGTGTGAGATAGTGTGGATAATTGGTTGCTTGAAAGTCTGAGTTCAAATCTCCTATATTTATAATTAAGTTCCTGGTATAAGAATGCTTGTACTTCAAATCTTACACATTAATCCTGCATTCTGCCCATCCCTATTCTATGTATTTAAATGGATATTGTCCTATACATGAGGGATCAGAGTGACTACTGGTCAAAATGGGCATAACAACAATTTGGCATCAGCATGAGATTCGGGCATTTTATTATCAGATTTTCAATAGTATGAATGGCTGAAGAGTTGGAGATTGGAGTAAATTGAAGCCTTTCCATTAAAGTATAAAGATTTGCTATCTTAATATGAATTGAACAATGAGGTCATGTGTATCAGTAGTATGAGATAGTGTGGATAGTTGAAAGTTGCTTGAAAGTCTGAGTTCAAATCCCCTATATTTATTAATTAATGTTGAAAAGGATCCAAGTTCTCTATCAGCCAGTGATTGAAGAAAAATTTTCAATATCATTTACCTAGTATGGTTATCAATTTGAGAGTGTAAACCAGTTTTAAATACAATGGTAGAATTGTAAGTAGAAATATGGACTTAGCTGTTGAGTACTACACAGACTTCAAGAAAAATTCCATTTAAGGATGCTTCATAAAATTTGAAAAATAGAATGACAAAATCATAAAGTCAATCAATATGTTATGTTATTCAGCTTACTGGTTGTGATTCTATTGGGTTCACTATTGTATGATCATACTTTCCTTGGATTGGACGTGTAAAGTGAATGAACAGTAGATTTTCTAAAAATAATGTACTATAGTGAATTTGAACCTGGGTTTTATAGGAGAGGTAGATTCTATCTAAGTAATAAAGATTATCTTAAAGATATTCTAAAGAAATGCAACATCAATTGATTCCATTGAGAAAATATGTCAAAGAATAGAATACATTGAAGAGTTACAATTAGATATGGTGTTGGAGTATTCCAGAGAGGCAAGTTTTCTGCTGAGGAAACTAAAATGTGACATCATAAAATATCAAGTAAATAGAAAAATGGACCAGCTTTTCTTACATAATCAATGTGCATTTAATAAATTTATAATTACAACTTTAAATTACTGTAATAGATTTCTAACTATAAAATCTTTCCATTGACTCATTGTAAATCGAAAGATTTCGCGAGTATTAATGTGTAATAAGAAATGTGGACTTAATCAGTGAAGTATTGAATAGCTTCACACTTGCAGATCTAACCGCTTCAGCTTCACCTATTTAAATAGAAAGTAGGTTGAAGTAAAGAAGGGTTCCCCTCTTTTCTTCCATAGCATAAGCTTGTGGTTAAAACACCTGTAGAGGTCCCTGCTATCGCATTTTATACGCATATTGTCAAGGTTATAGCCTCAGTAAATATTACATATATATGGACATATTTGTGGTTATATTCATCATAAAAGCTATTTCTAGAATAGTTATTTTTTTTTTTTATCTCTATCCATTTTATTTTTGGAGTTGGAATAACCACACCCATTTATTAATGATTATTATTTTATTATTAGATCGATATTGTATTTGATGCTGCTTACTTATTTTGAGTACATAATGTAAAAAAATTACAAAATACTATTTTTATTGATATATTTAGTGATAAAATAGGCACTAAAGTGTAATTATAAATACAGTATTCTTAGAATCACTAAACATCACATGATCACCATTTCTTATGCTTGCTCATAACCGTTATTACAAAATGCAAAACTCTCCAATATAGTAGTGCCACTCAGTGCAAGCCAGAGTAATCAGTGGATGCCAGAAGGCATGTGCTACAAGCTAGAATCTAGTCTGGGGATAAAGGATGAGTAAATACTAGATAGGGATTTTATGCACATGCCTTCTGGCATCCATTGATTTCTCTGGCTTGCACTGAGGGGCACTACTGTATTGGAGAGTTTTGCCTGTTTTATTCTTAGAATCCAGATTATAATTTTTGCACACATAGTACTACTTTTTTTTTTTAGTGTGGGCATGCATATTTTCAAGATATAGCTGGTCTTAATCAGATTGTTTCCAATTAAAGAGAAGAAATAATTGGGATTTCTCAAATAAAATCAATTTCAATAAAAGAAATTTGAAAGTAAAATGTGTTTAGTATTAAATCTATCTCTAAAGTTTCTGAAGTTATGAGCAGAATAAATAAAAATAAATTTTGAAAAAAATAAGTCAGTATAAATATGAACAAATAGAGCTTTTAAAAAAAGGCAAATTTATTTAAGTCCAAATAAGAGAAAATTTTAAAGAGAGAACAACGTTAATTCTTTATTCTCTGATAATGAATGTTTTCTTTCAAAAACATCATTAAAAAGAAATGCAAAAAAAATAATAATTTGTAAACAATTTATGTTTGTTAGACAATAAATTTTGGAATATAAAGCTTATTATTTTAGTAACAATGTCTGCCAAAGTTTATCGCATTCATTCATGGTATAATGAAAAAACAGTAAAAACAATCACCGAATAAACCACCAAACATCCACATGATCACCATTTCTTATGTTTGCTCATAACTGTTATTAAAACAGGCAAAACTCTCCTTACAGTAGTGCCACTCAGTGCAAGCCAGAGTAATCAATGGAGGCCAGAAGGCTTGTGCATAAGATCCCTATCTAGTATCTACTCATCCAATATCACCAGACTAGTTTTTGGCTTGTGGCCTTCATCAGTGAGGAGCCTTGGATATGAAAGCACTGCATCTAGATTTTAGGATCTAATGCACTACTGTAAGGAGAGTTTTGCCTGTTTTAATAACAGTTAGGTGCAAGCATAAAAAATGGTGATCATGTGATGTTTGGTGGTTTAATACCAATCCTGCCTAGTGGGATAGTGGTGGCTATGGTTATTAAAAAACCAAAGACATCAAAATGTATAGGTACTGAACTGAGTTCAGCCCTATATGACTATATAAGCTAATGAGCTTGGATTGAAAATATTATTGTGTTTTCAATTTCATTCTCATAGTTTTGTAGTTAAGTAGAGATAAAAGGTGGCTGCTGGAGGGTTGCATTAGATCCTAAAATCTAGTTGCAGCAATCTCAGATCCAAGGCTCCTCACTGATGAAGGACACAAGCCAGAAACTAGTCTGGGGATATTGGATGAGTAGGCACTAGATAAGGATTTTATGCACAAGCCTTCTGGCATGTATTGATTACTCTGGCTTGCACCGAATGGCACTACATATTGAGAGTTTTGTCTATTTTTATCACTCTGGATTAATTATTTTCAATGTTTGCAATAAGTGAGTATACAAAACCCTTTGTAAAACTAATAAATTTAAATAAATTTTTAACAAAAATATTCCACACTTTTCTTTGTTTACATGATATACTGTATACTTATGTAACAGACCAAGAGACAGCCTCCAATGTCTATTATATGTGTATGAAAAAATATAAAAATGATAGGATTGATTTCTCTTTTACATGATTATATACATATTTTTAATCTATCAAAAGACGTATTTTCGATAATAAATAAATAATCAATTTAATTTGCCTGTTTTTTTTTTAAATAATTAAATTGTACATTTAGAAAGGATGTAGGGTTCAGCAGATATGTCTTGCTGAAATCCAGACCAACAATACCACTATGCTAATACATAAGTGAATTGAAATAATAACAGAATAGTATAAAAAGTATAAAAAATGAATACAAAAAAGCAATGTTTAAAATACATCTTGATATTAGCTTCAAATATTTCATTATGTAATAATTTGATTTTGATTTAAATTTTAATAAAAATTGTATCAGGAAAATAAAAGTTTTACAACTAATTCTTATAAAATTAAATAATAATAGATTTAGAAATAAGGTGTATTATAAAAATAAGTTTTACAAAATTTAAATTAATTTTTGTGAAATATCTTACAAAGTAGATTTATTGTGATAATGTTAAGGTTTTTCTCTATTTAAAATTTCAAAATTAAGACATTTAAGTTTTCAAAAATATTAAATATGTCATGTTGTAGGAAATGCTGTGATATTATTTTTGCCATTCATTAATCTGTATTGACATATTATAGATTCAGATAATTTTAACATTTTGAAGGCCATTAATAATTCAAAACTGAAGGAAATCCTTTGCTTATTTTTTGGTTAAGGTGTTAACTAGAATGAAATTGCCACTGATATATATAACTATATTAAATTTTTTTAATTTAAAACAAATTCCTTTGAGAAGCTGCAAAATCATAAAAGTGTAAATAAAGGTATTATCTAATATTAAAATCATCAGTATTGAATGTGATGATAACAAATCGTAAAAGAATCATAGTTTATTTCTAAAAATTCCTACACAATCAATAAAAAAGAAAATAGTGTTCAACTATTTAAAAAATGGCATATGTAAATTATCAATTTACATAAATTAGCATTCCATATAATTTATACAATACATCCTGCAGCTCATGAGTGTTATGAATATGTTTTCATTGGCTGAAAATATGCTCAGCCATTATATATATATATATGATCACTAGATGAAGCTTTACCAATAGCTCCTAACAAGCTTTTGTTTACATAAATGCTGAGAGAGATAGAATTCAATATCTCTTTCGTTGTCTCCAACCTTTAGACCATGGTTTCGAGTTAGTTGGCTCACCTTTCTGGTCTTCCTACCCTTTACTAAGGTGAGCCAACTAGCTCGAAACCATGGTCTAAAGGTTGGAGACAATGAAAGAGATATTAAATTTAGTTTCTGGTCTTCCTATCCTTTACTGAGGTGAGCCAACTAGCTCGAAACCATGGTCTAAAAGTTGGAGACAATGAAAGAGATATTGAATTTTTTCTCTCTCAGCATTTATGTAAACAAAAGCTTGTTAGGAGCTATTGGTAAAGCTCCATCTAGTGATCATAAAATGCAAGCTAAGAGCAAGTTACGAAATTTATAATGTTTTGTTTATCATATATATATACACTGAGTGAAACCTCTTCTTAGCCAATGCTGTTTATAATATTTTTTCATTATTTAATTAAAATAATCTTGAAACTTTGAGAGAATTTCTAGATTTAATAATGTTGCAAACAATAATTTTAATGTTTATTAGTTATTAATAATTTCAGCAATTTAGAGTTTTTATTTTCGACAAAATTGTCACTAAAATGTTATAAATATAAATTAAGATCAGAATTCTTTCAAAATTAATATTTTGTTTTCAAATAACTTATTTTAAAAATCAATTTTTCAATATTTTTTTAAAATAAAAATGGTCAATTATGGTTATGACTTCCTGTAGTCAAATAAGTGACGCAAATAATAAATGATGTAAGTATATTTTGGAAACAAAAATCCTGTTTAAAGAAGTACAGAGACAAACAAATATCAGGGCTACAGCAGCATATTAGTCTACTAATAATAAAAGAAGCTAATTTTTGTATTATTAGAAAAAAAATTATATATCTATAATCACATGACAATCATCCAAGCTTATTTAAACATGAACATTCAATCTGTTGTTAAGGCAACCCTCCGTGTAAGTAAAAAAATGGATTTCATCTTTCACTGTAGTCTAAGATCTTAATATAGAATAAGATGGCATGGAAATTTTAACACATTGACTTTTCTATATTCCTGGAAGTTTAAATAAACCCTATTAAAAAGGAAAATACAATCTGTTTTAAAATCAGACTAATCAATAGTCATTTTTAAAACTTTCAAACAGCATTGATCTAAATAGTATTTAATAGCAATATTATTTGAATGTTTAAAAAATGGCTACTTATTAATCTACTTTCAAAACATGATATGTTGACTTGTTTGATGAGATTATTTAAATTTCTAGGAATATAAAAATAATCTAAAATCTCATGCCATGTCTCCTGTCTATATTAAGGTTAGTTAAAGCAAAAGATGGAATTAATATTTTCCTTACAGAACATGCCAATAAATTTAAGATTCATGGATTAGATCAGCTTAGGCTATCTTTGTGAAAAATCAGAAATAACAAAAATCATTAAAGATGCAATAACAGATTATCTAATGATAGTAAATGATCAGCTCTAATAGGAAACTAATTTTTTATTCTCAGAAAAAAGTGATATATCGGCAATCACATGATGACAGTCCAAACCTATTTAAACATGAATATTTGATCTGTTGCCAAGGCAACCTCTATAACTAAAAGATGTTTCATATTTCACTGTGATATAAGATCTTACTATAGATAGAGATGGTTTAGAACTTTAACAGATTAAGATTTTTATATTCCCAGAAGTTTAATTAAAGCCCATTAAATGGGAAAATATAATCTGTTTTGAAATCACACTAATAAATAGTTTTAAAACTCTGCTGCTATTAATTATTATGTAGATAATAAAACTGATTTTGCACAGAGCTAGATAATTTTATAAATATAATCACATGATAACTGTGAATCATCAATCTGTTGTCATAGTGACTACTACATGTAAAAGACGGACCCACCTCTTCATTTTGGTTTAAGACCTCAATACAGGCAAAGAGAACTAGTATAGAATTTTAGCAGATTGGTATTTTTATATTTCCAGTTCAAACCATCTTAAACAGGAAAATATCTGTTTCAAAAACAGCCTAATGAATAATAATTTTTAACATAAACAGTATTTTTCTATGTAATATTTAATAGCAGTGGGATTCAAATGTTTTAAAAATGATTATTTATTAATCTACTTTTAAAACAAGATATATTTGTCTGTCTAATCATGTTATTTACATTTCTACAAATATAAAAATATCACATTAAGTGTGATGCTAGGTTTCTCTATTTATATTAAGATTTTAGACCAAAGTTAAAGATGGAATCTATTTTTTACTATAGAAATTGTATTGACCAAAGATTAAAGATTCATGGTTTAGATAAGCTTAGGCTATTATCATATTATATTTATCAATTCATTTAGCTTTGTGCAAAATCAGATTTATATTTAGGTAATAATTACTAGCAATAGGATTTGAAAGTTTTAAAATGATCATTTTTAATCCATTATCAAAACAGATTATATTTGCCTGTTATATGGCATTTATCTAAATGTCTAAAATTATAAAATCTTAATCTCTAAAAATTCTGTGCCAGCTCATTTTATCCATATTAAGATTTTAGATCAGAGAAAAAGATGGAATTCATCGTTTTTCTTTTCTCAGTGATGAAAGCTTTTATTCATAAAAAAGACAAAATACACAACAGTAAAAAAAATTTACAAAGAGATGATTACATGGCAAAATGAAATTCAAGTACAATATGGTGAAGGTGAAGAGAATGCATATGAAATGGGAAGGGGATTTGGAAAGGGTATAAACTCCAGGCAAAGAAGAGTTTTTGGTAAGGAGCAATGTTGATAGGCTTGGTTGCCCTGGTGGATTTATAGGAGGATCCATATGTGAGATTAACTTTGGAGGAATTGCTATATGTTAAATCTTTAGAGGTTTCAGGGATGAATGAGGAGATTTTTGAGTTATGCTTAAATGCAACAGGCTGATTTTTGTCTTTTGTAGATGAGTAATTTTAGTTTTCCCCATTGTACTTGGAATAGCATTATGATTGGTCATGTTATTCTTTTTGACTTGTTTTTTACCTTAGATAGAGCAAACCATAGCCTGAAAGGAAGAAAATCCAGAGGGCAAGGAGATGGAGACTTTGAAATAAGTTCTTTAATGATGATGTTTTTATTTTTTTTGTTTGAAATTCAATTTGGATCAAATGTGGGTAATTTTGAAGATTTTAGTTCATGTAGTTTAGGACTCTGCACATTTTTTCCGCTAGGGGCAGTGGCCATCTTTAAATCGTTTGAAAGAATGAAAAGTAATATGAAGAAAACAATTTTGAAATGGAAAAATTAAATATATTGACGTAAAAGCAAAAAAAAAAAAACCACTGGAAAACTTGTTATTAATATTTTAGTTGAGTAATGAGAAAATTGAGTGGAATTTTAGGCAGTTAGTTACCCCAGAGGGAGGGGTGTCTAAAAAAAGATAATTAAAAATGGCCTAAATAACTGGAACAACAGACAAAAAACTTTATAAACAAGTTCTGAGTGACAGGGAATTGGAGTAGGAGAAATATTTAAGAGTCTAAGAGAGAATAAAACTCTTTATGGTCCATGAAACAAATGAACCACCCACCAAACAGGAGGGGAAATGAGGTAGATAAATGCTGATAAGCACAAGGTAGACATAGGGAAATTGTGTTAAAAATGCACTAAAACTGAGATTTAGTGAATGAAAGAGTATATTAGCAGCAAAATAAGTCATTTAAAGGCCAAATAAATATAAAAGGTACCTTTCACTGCTGCAAAAACTTTTCAGAACTATTCTGTGAGAGGTGTGAAGAGGATGATTTTCCAATAAGATCTCCACTTATGGACTGGAATTCATCTTTTGCTTATAGAAGTTGCCTTGAACACAGATTGGACATTCATGATTTAAATAAGTTTGAATGGTTATCATGTCATTACATATATAAAATCAATTAGCTCCGTGCAAAATCAGGTTTATAATCTACATAATATATATACAAACTTATAATAATAATAATAATAATAATAATAATAATAATAATAATAATAATAATAATAATAATAATAATAATAATAATAATAATAATAATAATTTTTTTTTATATAATAATAATAATAATAATAATAATAATAATAATAATAATAATAATAATAATAATAATAATAATAATAATAATAATAATAATAATAATAATAATAATAATAATAATAATAATAATAATAATAATAATAATAATAATAATAATAATAATAATAATAATAATAATAATAATAATAATAATAATAATAATAATAATAATAATAATAATAATAATAATAATAATAATAATAATAATAATAATAATAATAATAATCAATTCAATTCAATTCATTTATTTAAGTGCCAAACAACAGCATAAAGCCAATTACAGCTTGCACATACAATAAAAGTGAAAATAAAACATATAACATAAAATGAAAATATAAATGTATACATAATAAAGTAAAATTTAAAAGACAAAATTAAACTTCACATTTCAGTTTAACAAGATTACAA